>LPNX010391867.1:189094-214183 GCA_001517045.1 Pseudotsuga menziesii
ATATTCTTTTCTGTTTATTTAAAATCTCATTCGTATGTTGACGATGAATTTTTAATACACATTATCTTAAATTCAAATAACTATCTTGATCATTAATTATTAATCAATTTCAAAAAGTTGAAATTGACTGTGTGTTTGCAGGTTAAATTTCAGTTCTATTATCATTTAGTAGTTTGACCTTTCCTTATAATTTGAATGGTTTGTTTAGATTATATTTCAGTCAATTTGTTCGTCATTATTGATTAATAATTAATATAATCTTCAATTTGCTCTCAGCTGAGATAGGGTTTAATAGGATAGGTAGAATAATTTAGTTTTAATTTTATTTTCAAGTTTAATTAGCAATTGCTAAATCATTTTATATATTTTACTTAAGTTTTCATATTTAGAAAACTTCCCAAAAATCAAAGTCTTTCCTTAAGAAAGCAACCTTAGGATATTTAGATATATAGGTAAAGTAAACATTAGAGTAGGTTAAATTTTGTTGGTTTTAAGTTCTCTTTAAGAGACAAACTAGCTGGTAGCAGGACCATAACCTGCAAGGTTTTGTTAATTTAAACATACCGGACGCTGCTTTAAGCTGATTGTGTGGACAAAACCTCCTTATTGGCCTAGATTCAAAAAATCGGGCCAACAGGATCATCAATGGGAACAATTCTACGAAGCCTGCCAATATACCATTTTGGGTTAAGTACATATGTTGCCATGTGCAAAGGTGTGTTCATTTGATCCCACCTACGCTAAATAATGGGTTGAATTTGGGTCACAAAGAACACTAAGTTCTCATTCGATGCTTGATTTAACCCTTTGTTGTAGCTTGAATCAAGGTTGGTTTTAGGATTTGAGAAAATATTCTTTTATTAACTTTTAGTTGCATGAATTAATTTTCTTCAAATTTTCAATTATTTTACCCTAACTGTATATTTTCTTTGTAAACACTTATCGTTATTCAAAAAAATAAACGAGCTCTACATATCTAAGCGAAGAGAAAAATGGTCTATGCACTAGGTTCCTATGCATTGATCATAGGATACCTATTGGCACAAGGCCAACATTCATCTAATGCAATAATTAATTGGCATAATTACAATGCATAATTGTATTAGCCTCCATGACCATCATTGGCTAGTGGAGTCCAAGATCGAGCATAATGTATGATTCTATGAGTTTATTAGTTTGTCAAGATTCAGGTCCCCACATGTCTGTTGGACCATTAAGGGACGAGATAACAAGTCGATTCCCCACTTGCCCTGAATCTAGTCAGTGCTATTGTGTTTCACTAACACCTTCCTGTTGTGACTTGTGAGTCTACATGTTCTGTTGTTGATGATGTGATTCATGTTATTTGACTAATGTTGTTATTCTTTTATTTTGACAATATTATATAAATCAGTGAAAGATTCACCAATTTTTACAACATTATATAATAAAATGAAAGATTCGCCAAGATTTTACAATATTATATAATAAAATGAAAGATTCGCCAAAATTTTACAACATTATATAATAAAATAAAAGATTCGCCAAATTTTTTATATATACATATTATATTATTGATAAAATCGCCTTCAACTTTTCCTATATATCGGAGATATTCGCCCAATTTTTATACATATAATTCAAGGGGGGGTTCTTAAAATCATCCATGTACAGGATGTATGGGACACTAGTGTTGCTCCAGGAATAAGGTCAAAGGTAAAATTACATTGAAGGAAGCCTTGGAATCTCATCAAGAAGAACATTCTTGAATTCTTGTAGCATATGAAATCCCTCCAACCTAGGAGTATCATACTCTGCTGCCTCCAAAACATGAGTTGCATACACTCTCAACCTTTCCTATAGAACTTCTTCAGCTGCATTGTTGAAGACTTCCTTCCAGAGATCACTTTTGGAAAGCCTTTTGCAACCCTTAGGTTTCCTTCTTCATCCAAGCACTCAAAAGTCTTTTTGTAACAATCAAGCTTTGCTCTATCTTCTTCAAACCAATCCATTCCAATGAGGACATCATAGGATCCAAGTGGCAGAACATTCAGATCTACACCAGTGGCTAACCCATCCATGAACAATGGAAAATTCATTACTGCCTCACTGGTCTTCTTCTTAGTTCCAGTGGCTAGTTGGACTAACCATTATCTTCTATGCTTTGACTTCTTCAAGGTGTACATCTCAACAAGTACAGGAGTGATATAGGTGTGATTTGATCTAGGGTCGATCAAAACAGAAACAGTATGTTCAACAATCTCACCCTCAACTTCCACCATAGTTGAGTTATGACTTTACTGGTGGTATTCAAACACTGCGCAATTTTTAGGAATGATCCCTGTTTCCTAACCCATATTTTCAGCTTCTTGGGTGCTAAGGACTTGACCCTCATTCCTATTCTCAAGTGGACAATTCCTATGTAGATGGGGTCCTTCACATCTCCAACATTAGAGTGGTTCCTTTAGCTTTTCCCCCTTCACTCTGGCTAGCTCAATCACATCTTGTGATGGATTCCTTTACTGCTTCAGGAGGTGAGAAGGTTTAAAAACTTTCTTCCTTGGGTTAAGCTTCTCATTCCTCTCATGAGAATTTATCCTACTCCCTTCTATCTCTATTAAGTGATACCTGGAGTTTAGCTGCCTTTGGAGATCTGCTAAACTTTGTAGCATGGTTGTAGTCGACTATTTTTGCTCTACCAAAGCCTTGACCAACATTTTATTTTCTTCTTTGCAATCCTGCAGCTCTCCCCTCAACCTTCTTATGGTAGCTGCAACATCTGGGGAACTCTCTCATTCCCTTTTCCAAACAGCTTTAGTTCCATGACCTTGGATATTATAAGATAGCCTTACATACCCTTTCCCACATGGACAAATCCAGTGTAAATGGGCTCCTCCACATCTCCAGCATTGGAGTGGATTCCTACCCTCTTATGTGTCTCTTGGCTTTTCCCCCATACCATATTGCTTGTGTCGACAAAGATCCTATGCATCATCCATGTTGTTAATTTTCTTGGTGTTGATCTTCTTTGACCTCCTTGGTCGGACCAAGATCAACTCTTCAATATGCATTATTCCTCTGGTTTATTTTTTGTAAATATTCTATTTTCTTGCAATTTCGTGCACAAACTCGCTTCCATTTTACATCTTTTGGGCCCCTGCAATCCCACTGAAAAACGTGTTAAATTTCCCTATTTCAGAAAAATTTTCATTTTCCTTCCGACGTATCCGTGAACTCACCAAACGTCTTCCGACATGTCGGATCCATTTTCCTTTTCCTTCCAAGGTGTTGGTGACATTTCCTAATTTTTCTCGATACGCATTGGAAAACATGACCTTTTTTCATCTGATCAGAATTTTTTTTTACTTTGCTCCGACGTGTCAGTGAACTTTTGAATTTTCTTTTGATTAAATGCTTACGTCGTACATCGAAAAACTTCTGGAGTTTCTATCCGCTTCGTCGAAAAAGTTTTCAACTTTCATCCGCTGCATCAGAAAATTTTTCAACTTTTGTCAAAATACATGCCTTTCACGTCGATGTATTGGTTCTGCTTCGACTAGCTCAGTCGACACTGTCAGCTCGCCTTTAGCCAACCCAGCCAATGTATCGAACCGACTTCAACTAACTCATACAACAGGCTATTTTTCATACTTAGAGAAATTTTTTAAAAATTCTCCTGTCTGCTTCTTTTCTGTTGAACACATAGGTGTATTTATCATGCCCCTTTGAGGCCCAAAGATGCAACATGAGCTCTGATACCACACTGTCACATCCCCACCCTTCTGCCAGAGGGAGGATGTGATTATGCTGCTATCAATCTAGGAAATCTAAGCGCTGTGAACGTAGTATAAAAATGCACTGAAATTAAAAAAATACACAGATTCATAAATCATCAACATACCGTGGAAGAAAATAATGAACTGGAGTCAACAAGGCACCTCCACCAACTTCCGATGGTCATTTCAGCTTCAGTTAACTTCATCAGGGTTCATTGGAGTCATGTAGGACTAGCACTTGATGGTTGGATTTCTATGACATGTGTTTGATCTCCTTCAGTTGAGATTCAGTCATTTATTGCACTCTGACTTCAGTTAGGGTTTGGTGAGTCAATTAGGGTTTTAGTCAAGTGGTTAACTGAGTGAGATTGCATGGAAAAGAGTCAGTTAATCTAGACTCACTCACTGAATTCAAATTGTCTCCTTAGGTATTCGAATTCTTCATGGATTTAAGCCATTGCTCAGCATGGAAATTGTAACCCTTTATTGTTTATTAAATATACAGAGAGGAAACCAATATGGTTCTAGTTATTTTCCAATTCATGAGTATTTGTTAATAATTCTTTGATGATTTTGATTCCTAGTTCCTAGATCATGTGCAAGAATTAATATGGTATCAGATCATGCAGCGGGACGAAGAACAATCTCTCAAAAACAAGATTTTTAATGGATTTCTCCATGAGAAGTGAGCAATAGCTCAAAAATCCAGCACTGCACCAGAAGCCAAGGCTTACAACTCAATATCCCAAGTAAAGAAATTGTTGATCAAGCTTGCTTGATTGACTATGCTAGGTGTTATGAAAGCTTATAATGTGCAGGCTGTATGACCTTATGGTGCCTTTTTTGTTTTGATTTGCAGGTCTTAACAGGTACAACTTCTAATGGACTCATCAATCCCTCTTCTCACCTCATTCATAAGCTATTCGGAATGGAAGTTGAAGATGATTGCATCTCTGAAGAGACGATGTCTTTATGAGGTGTCTATTGGACTTGGAAGAGAGTCTTATGAGAATGAGAATGAATGGCTAAATGACAATGATAGAGCTGTTGGAACAATATGTCTGGCCCTTGATGATAGCTTGTACTACCTTAGGCTTGGTTCTACTGAATACCCAAAGGATCTCTGGACAAAATTGGACAGAACCTTTGGCAAGCACAATGAGGATTATAATAGTACTTTGGAGATCACAACTAGCACCACAAGAGTTCTTTACTCAAAAGTCTCAGCCTCTACTCTCTCTGATGAAGTTGTTCAAGATGAAGATGAAGCAGAATCTTCTACACATTCAATTCGAATTGAAGAAAGTCTCCATGAAGTGACTCCTTCTCATGATGCTCCGGAAGTTCATGAGATATCTGATATCTCATCTTCTCATATTGCTGAAATAGAAGAAGACATTCGAATATTTGATATTGAAGAAAATCACTGCTGCACTTCCATGCAAACATTCACTGGTGATTTTCCTTTGAATTCTGTGCAAAATTTACCAGTAATTGCTTCCGAAAGTGAAGAGAAATTTGATTTTTCTCCCTCTAATGTTGCTGCTGGTGTGAAAATATGTAAAAACTTGGATATTTTGGAAGAAATATCAGATTATAAGAGTGACACATTTTCTCCCCATGATCTAGATCTTCCAGCAAATTCCTGCAGGATTGCATGCACCAAAATTCAGAATTTTGAAGAAGAAGAAAACTATGCATCTACCGTCTCGGTTGACCATAATTTTGGATCTGATATGAACCTTATTGGATCTTATATGATCTTATTTGGATCGGATCTGATATTTCTTGGTTCAAAATTTCAGGTTCATAAACCTTCAGTACTGCTTGTAGTTGTTCTCATCAACGGTGTGAAGAAACAAGTACCGCAAGTCTCCTACAAAATTGCTGCTGGGGATTTGATTTCATTTCATAGTTTTGGATCTGTTATGAACTTATTTAGATCTGATTTACATTCTGATCTGATATTATTTTTTTCATATTTTAAAATCCAAGAGCTTTTAGCCATGCTTGTAGCTTCTCTCACCAATTTCGGTGTGAAAAATCAAGTACCGCAGTTCTTCTTCAATTTTGCTGATGGGGATTTGGTGTTAGTTTCCTCTTATGAGGTTGCTGATATTTTATTTTTTGATTCATTAGCTATTTCAGAATCTATATCAGATTATGGAGCTCAAGCATTCGCTCTCCAGAGTCCCAGGGATTCTCTACCTTTGGTCACAAGCTCATCTCCTCACAGGACTAGTAAAGAGGAAGAAATTCTGCATCCGCTTGGACACTTGCTCCTAAGATTTGAGGCTGATTTTACCACTCATGGTTTTCTGTTCAAGGCTGCACCATATTAGTTTCTTGAGTTTTCCACACATGGTTCGAATCCTCAAGAACCTTTGCTCTCTCTTCAGATGATTTCAGTTGCTCTACATGGGTCCAGTTTTCACCATGCAACTACTTATATTTCTGATTCAGTTGAGTGCATTGTTTTTCTTCCAAAGTGGAAGATTCCTCCAGACATATTCATTTAGTTTGGATTCAGAGGTTCACATGCACAGTCTCAGGATGCTACTGCATAGAAGAACCAATTCTTGATTTACTGCTTAGTTTGAGGGGGGGTATTTTTTCCATGAGGTTTTCCCTGTTTCCTTGGTTATATTAAGCAGTTACTTTATTGTATAGGGTGACCTATGGCCTTAGTTTCCAGGGCCCTAGCATTTTATGCATTTATGTTTTCTAACTCTTCCTGAGTATAGCTTAAGGGGGGGTGTTGGAGACATCTACCATCATACACACTCTTTTGGTCAAATTGGCCTAGTTAAACCACTATCCTAAGTTTAATTGACATTAGTGGAGCATTAATTTCCATCATCCAGTCACACCCACGCCTTTCTACAGTCAAGGAGGCTAACTTAGCCTTCTCCTACATAGGAGGCTAACTGGAGCACTCCGGGGGTGATCTGAGTGATATTAATGCACCTAATTGCTAACTGGTGGTTACAATCAGTTAAACCAGTTAGTTACAGTCAGTTAAGGTGCCTCCATTCATTAAATATATTATTTAATGATTATTTAATTATTATTTAATGAACTGGAGTCAACAAGGTGCCTCCACCAACTTCTGATGGTCAGTTCAGCTTCAGTTAACTTCATCAGGGTTCATTGGAGTCATGCAGGACTAGCACTTGATGGTTGGATTGCTATGACATGTGTTTGATCTTCTTCAGTTGAGATTCAGTGATTTATTGCACTTCGACTTCAGTTAGGGTTTGGTGAGTCAATTAGGGTTTTAGTCAAGTGGTTAACTGAGTGAGATTGCATGGAAAAGAGTCAGTTAAGCTAGACTCACTCACTGAATTCGAATTGTCTCCTTAGGTATTCGAATTCTTCATGGAGTTAAGCCATTGCTCAGCATGGAAATTGTAACCCTTTATTGTTTATTAAATATACAGAGAGGAAACCAATATGGTTCCAGTTATTTTCCAATTCATGAGTATTTGTTAATAATTCTTTGATGATTTTGATTCCTAGTTCCTAGATCATGTGCAAGAATTAATAGAAAAACCCATTCCATTCATGCATTCAACAGGTTCATGTTATTTCATAAACAAATACAGTTGGGGAGATAAAATACATAATAATACTTATCTTGAAAGAATATTGTCCCGCAACTAGCTACGTCATTGTAACATTCCACCCAAGTATAGGCCAGTGTGCTCATCAATCTCTCAGTAGCACTAGCACCCCCAAACTGGGCATGATTCCCACCAGGAATAAGGGAACTACAATAGACTCACACTATATAATTTTTGGGTTTAAGGAAAAATAGTTTGGGCAACAAAATAGAATGTCAAAATGGATAAAATAGCCCCCTAACAACAATTCGATTTCCAAAATTTTTTATGGACTTCACATGGGAAAAACAGAATCAACAACACCCAAACATTGTGGGTCTCTTCTCTTACTAGCTGGTATTACCAATAACAATTTCCATCTTGGAAAACAATGAAGAAATGCAGCAAAATCATGGGGAAGGAAACCCAACCACTGATCATTCCAAAAATGATTTCCCAACCTGGGGAAAATGAAGAAAACGAATTCCCACATGAGGGTAAACACACACAACAAACAAAAAAATGTGAATGCCACATAGAGGAAGATCCTAGCTACTTGAGAGAGCCACAACGTGGATGAATGATGGGTGAGAAAAACTCCCAGGATCCCCCAACGTGAAGGAAAAACATAGTAGGCCAAAAACATGGAGGAGAAAGAGCTCTCCAACATTCCCCTGCATGAGGAAATGGAGGACATGGGTGAACCACCAAATGGGCATGCCTATTTGGGTGTTAACTTGCCCCAAAAGTCAAAAAACATTTTCCCAATAATAAGTTCTTCCTCAAATTTGAATTTTTGACTCCCATACCTTTCCCATTCTCATGCAATAACTAATGCAACCAATTCTTGGCAGAATTAAATGATTGAGAACAAAACACAAAATGGGTAGTTGACATTTTGATGGGTTCTCCCTTTGACATTTGGATTTTCCCCACTTGCCCAAAAGGTTTGAATATCCCCCCCTTATCCTTAGGAAATCATGCCCCCATCTCTTTTAATGTTGCATTGACATAGCTGGTTGTGCGTATTTAATTAGATTGCATATTTACATGATGTCCAAAATTATAATGTGTTGGCTAGCACAAAATACTATCGGCATCAATTTTAATCGCCGAAACATAAAACGATAAATCAATGGTGGGGAATTTGCCTTTAGCTCCACACCATGATTAATTACAATATTTACATCATATACCTTTAATGCAAATGGGGTGAAAATTAGGTTATTACATGTTGTTTGAAACCAACTAGATTTGAGGTCCAATATTTTCCAACTCTTTCAAAAATATGTCCAAATATATTCACTATAAAAATGAATTTTCCTCAGCTAACATAGAAAATATAGGTCAGTTCATATATGTTCTTTTCCCAATTCTTCCCATCTTCCATTCTAACAAAAAAATATTAAAAATTGTCTGTAAAAACCAGTCTCAAATTCAAATTTCAATTTTATCCATTTCATAATACAATTTCATATTATAATGATCACTCTAATTTCATTGCAATAAATAAAACCACAGTTTCAAAGACTACAAAAATTTATTTCAGCCATATTTTTATAAGACTACAAAAAGTGATTTCAGCCATATTTTCTAGCATGATTCAAGAAGAGATGCCCAATGGGAGTGACCCCATGATACAACTGTTATTTCAGAGGTCTACAATACTTTTCAGTGAATTGAATTGACGGGGTTTGAATAACTGGGTGTGAATATTCGTACATGTTTTAATAATAGGAAAAATTGTTATCTATTTTAGTTCTTCCCCATCACAGATTCACAATTGTCCATGATTCCAGCAAAACTAGAAGAAAAGGGAGTAAGTAGTAAACTAAATTAAATAGGAAGGTAGATCAAAGTTAATGCCCAAGGAGTATACAATGAATTTTGATCGAGCTGATGAAGTGAATCAACGGCGAGGGGCACCTTCTCTTCATCTTGGATGTATTGTTCATGCACTATGAATCATAAGGTGGATGGGCACTATACACGAGATCTGTTAGATTTTTAACATTTAAGCTAGCATTATATTAGGATCTTTAACTAAGAGAATAACAAGCACAACAATCAAACACAAGAGACAATGAACACAGTGTTTTTCCTCGGGGAAACCATAAATGGAGAAACCTCGCAACTTCCTCAGAGATAGAATCAACACCAAAAGTAAAACCCCAAAATAGTAAGATGATCTCCCGATAGTAGTAGCCTCTTTCTTTCTAGCCCCATCAAGTTCTTCTCCCTCAGCTATGCACTACAACTGAGTGTGAGTGAGTGTGTGATAAATAGAGAGACTCACTCTCTATTTATACTAATTCTCAACTTGACAATAACTCACTAGGGCCAACTTCACTAGGAGAGTGTAATAACCCTAGGGCCCCACAATTGTGGGGAATTTAACCTTTGATCAATAGGAGGGTTACCCACAATGACTTGACATAACTTGTTTATATTATAGAACCTCCCGATCGGAACATCGAGGCATGACATGACTCGATTACATTACAAACACTTCTCAAAATAAACATCGGGGTACAATACATAAGATATACAATTGAATACATTCCAAAGTTACAATTACATCAACACTCCCTCTTAACTAGGAAGGTATTCTCTTGACACAATTTAGAAACACAAGTCTTCTTCTCTGTATCATCTAGATCATCATCGAGTCCTCGTCATCTTCAAGTCATTTTCATCTAGATCATCCTCACTAAATCATCTCTGGTTCTGGAACATCTCTGTTGGATCATCATTATAGGTGCTATCTCTTGATTCTTCTCGTCATAGGAAGTTCTACAGAGCTAGCCCTTTTTCATTTTGGTTGTAGGCCTAGCCTCGATGTAGGTCTTTTCCAGCACTTATATCTAACCCTAAGCTAGAATGGCCCACCCAACACTTACATCTGATCATGTAGGAACCAATCCTACAATCACATTAGAAAGGCACACCCATTACTCACATCTGACCATGTGGGAACACATCCCACAACCTTGTCAGAAAGGCCTAGCACTCACATCTGACAATGAGAGGAACCAATCCAGTCATCTATGTCAAAAAGGCCCAGCACTTACATTCAACCATGTGAGGAACCAATCCTACCTACATGTCGAAAGGGCTTTGCACTTACATCTGATCATGTAGGAACCAATCCTACAATCCCCTTAGAATGACTCTATACCTACATCTGATCATGTAGGAACCAATCCTACAATCGCCTCAAAATGGCTCTACGCTTACATCTGATCATGTAGGAACCAATCCTACAGTCACATCAGAATGGGTTTACACTTATATCTGATCATGTAGGAACCAATCCTACAGTCACATCAGAATGACCCTCAGTCCCAGACTGAGTGTTCCTAGTAACTCACCAGGTGCCTCCATTCCAAGAATGGCATTCAGCACTTATATCTAATCATGTAGGAACCAATCCTATAGTCACATCAGAATGTCTCAGAACTCATATCTGACATGCGATGAACCAATCCTCTTATCATGACAGAATGGCTCATCCCTTATATATGACAATGGAAGGAACCAATCCTCTCACCATGTTAGAATGGATCATGGACTCATCACTTCCCTTTGGAGGGAACCTCAATCTAGAGAACACCAAGCTTCTCCATGAGGTACTCAAACTTCACTTTAGCTAATGGCTTTGTCAACAAATCAGCTATCTGTTCGTCCGTCGCAACATACTGGAGATTCACTACTTATTTCTGCACCATATCCCTGATATAGTGATACTTGATATTGATATGCTTCGACTTGTCATGGAACACCGAGTTCTTCGACAACTTCACACAACTCTAGTTGTCGCAATATATACAAGTATCATCCAACTGGAGATCAAATAAATCAGACAGTAGCTTCCTTAGCCATACTGCCTCGCAACTAGCTGAACAAGTTGGGACATACTTTGCTTCAGCTGTACTCAGTGCCACACAGGATTGCTTCCTGCTAAACCAAGAGATCACACCTGATCCCATACTAAAGCAACACCCTGAAGTGGCCTTCCTATCCATGGCATTTCTTGCCCACTCTAAATCAACATAACCCTCCAGGTTAATCTTCTGATTCGCCTCATACTTGAGCCCATAATCAACTATACCCCTTAGGTACCTCAGAATATGCTTTGCAGCAATCAAGTGAACATGTCTTCGATCTATCAGGAACTGGCTCAAGGTGTTCACAACAAAGCAAATATTTGGTCTCCTGTTCGTCAGGTACATCAAGGACCCAATCATCTGACGATCTATCGTAACATCAACCACTTCTAATGAAGAATCACTCAATAGATTTAGGTTCAATGCCATAGGTGTGGTCATGGCCTTGTTGTCCATCATCCCACCTCCATGCCTAGAAAATAGTGCATCATACCCAAGTCCTTCATTTTGAACATGGCAGCAAGATTCCTCTTCATATCAACAATCAACCCATCCATACTTGTTACAAACAGGATCATCTACATACAGTAGGAGTATCATTGGGTTGCCATCTTCAACCTTGTAGTAAAGGATGGAATCTGCTTTACTTTTGGTAAAGCCCAAACTAGATAGAAAGCCATCAATTCTGTCGTACCATGTCCTGGGTGCCTGTTTCAAACCGTACAGGTCTTTCTTCAATCTACACACATGAGACTCCCTGTCATGTGTCTCAAAACCGAGTGGCTGCTCTACATATACTTACTCTTCCACTACACCATTCAAGAAAGTAGTCTTGACATCCATTTGTTGTATCTTCCATTTCATCACTGCAGCCAGAGAAAGTACTAATCTGATGGAAGTGTATCTGGCTATAGGTGCAAAGGTTTCTTCATAATCTATTCCCTCTTTATGTGAGAAGCCACAAGCCACGAATCTTGCTTTATATTTCTCTATGTTGCCATCTGCAGCATGCTTGATCTTGTAGATCCATTTGGAAGTTACAATAGACTTCCCTTCTGGTCTTGGGACAATATCCCAAACATCATTCTTCATGATCGATTGATACTCTTCGATCATAGCATCCTTCCATTCTTTTATTTCTGCCACTTCTTCATAGTTGGAAGGTTCTTTATCGATGAAATCACATAATAAGGCTACATACTCGGAGTAGGACCTGATCGTCTTTCTTTTTATGTGATTCTCTTCTGGAGCCCCATATCTGTCTGCACCTTGGATATCTTCTCATACCCAAGCAGGTTTCCTCTTGTGAGGATTCTTCTCCTGAAGTGGATCTATATGTTCTTCTAGTTCTCGATATTCTTCTTGAATTTCTTCGTTCATGGTTGTGTCATGAATTCTGGGTGCTTCTATTTCTTCAGGATCTTCAGCAGCTCTCTTTCTAGATTTGTTGTAATATGAGTCTTTGTCAAATGTTACGTCCCTTCTAAAGTCAATCTTCTTGAATCCTAGGAAGTATATTTTGTAATCCTTTCATATTTCAGAGTATCTCACAAATATACCCTTATTTCCTGAAGGATCTAACTTTGTCCTCTTTCCTTTTGGAATGTGTGTGTACACTAGACAGCCGAATATTATGAGATGGCTGAATTCTAGTTTCTTGTCGGAAAAGACTTCTCCAGGTGTCTTGTTCTTGAGTACTCTGTGTGGAGTAGGGTTCAGTACATACATCGTTGTTCTGGCAGCTTCTTCCTATAGATGCATGGGAAGATCTTGATCATGAAGTATTTCTCTTGCATCTTCCATGATAGTTTTATTCTTCCTTTCTGCAACTCCATTCTGTTGTGGATTATATGGAGTGTATAACTCCCTCTTAATCCCTGAATCTTTGCATAACTCTTTGAATTCATTTGATGTGAATTCTCCACCATTATCTAATTGAAAGGTCTTGATCTTCTTTTTAGTGTGGTTCTCGATAAAGGCTTTGAATTCCTTGAATTTGCTCAATACTTCATATTTTTTCTTCATAAAGTATATCCATGTCTTCCTAGAAAAATCATCAATAAAATAAACATAGTATACATACCCGCTTAAAGAACTGGATGACATTGGAATACATACATCGGAGTGAATGATTTCCAAGATTCCTTTTTCTTTGCTTTTGCTACTTGGAAATGTCTTCTTTGTGTTCTTTCCTTTTGCAGATCCTTTGCAGACTCCTTCATTTTTTTCCTGAATTTCTGGAAGACCTTCAACAACGTTTCTTGCAAGTGGTAGTGCTCTGTAATATAGATGTGCAAGCCTTCTATGCCAAATTTCATTTGGCTCTACTATGTCATGTACCAAATCTTGTTCTGGATGGCCCTTCAATTTGTATAATCCTCCTTCTTGTTCTCCAATTACTATTGCATCGTCAATAGTCTTTCCTCTTGGCCACATGAGGACTTGGCCATCTACAAATGCAACCCTCATGCCTTTTGCATCTAGTGCCGATATGGAGAGAATATTATTCTTTAGTCTTGGTACAAACAAGACATCCTTCATTTTCATAGACTTTCCAGAGTCTAGCTTGTAGGAGGATTACCGCTACCTTTTATGGGATATTGGTAGTCATCCCCAAGTTTCACCTTATGGGGTGAATTATGTTTGGATAGTTTCTCAAAAGATTCCTTGAATCCTGTCATGTGTTTGGAAGCCTCACTGTCAATAATCCAATATTTGCTTCCTTGTGTAACAGTTTCCATGAGAGCGAATATCAGAACATATTCTTCATCACTTGAAGAGTCTTCACTTTCTTGTTTTACTCTCTTTCTAGGAGGATCATCATCCTCAACACTGTGATCATGATGTCTTCTTTTGGAGTTCTTCTTATTCTTAGATCCACTCTTATTCATGGGACAATTTCTAGCAAATTGTCCTCTTTCATCACATGTATAGCATCTGAGTTTGGATGGATCCTTCTTCACAAAATTATCTTTCTGATGAGAATGCTTACCTTGGTGATGATGATTTTACCTTCTGCCTTTCTTGGAGTGTACTGTGAGAGCTTGATGTTCATTTCCCATCTTTTCTTCTTGAGCTACTATTCGAGATTCTTCTTGTGAGAATTCTTCCCATAGTCCGCTAAACTTGATTAGCTTCTTTCTAGCACAGATTCCATGGATGAAAGAATCCCATGACCTAGGGAGACCATTCAAGGTTGTCATCACAATTTCTGCATTCTCCACTTCTTCATCTACTTCTTCAAGTTGTTCTTTGATCTGGGAGACCCTTGTAAAGTATGACTATATGGTCTCCTCATTCTGGATCTTTACATTCTTCAACTGGTTCCTCAAAGTCATCTTCTAGTATATGTTCTTCCCTTCAAACAGTTTCATTAGGGAATCAAACATAGATTTAGGTGTCTTGAGGGAGGACACATGTGGTATGAGGTGATCATTGATTGAATCAGCAATAATCCTCTTAGCCTTAACCAACTTCTTATGTAAGGCCTTAGCCTCATATTCCTCTAGAACTGGAACCTCCTCATTGATGTAGGAGTCCAACTCATTTTCTTCGAGGACCAGGGAGATCCTATACTTCCAAGCTCAGAAGTTATCAACAAGAAGACCTAAAAAACTAGCTTAATTTTTTTTTTTAAAACTTAAAGTTTATACTAAGTATAAGTAGGTTCCTAAACCTAACTTTTTAAAAACATTTAAACTTAATAAAAAAGTTTATTTTGATAAAAGTAAAATTAAAATTAATAATTTTTAAATTAATAAAAAAACCTTATAAAACAATTAAAAATAATAAAAAGTTTTAATTTTTAATTTGTTAGAATTAAAATTTAAAAACTTAATAACTTTTAAAAAACCTTATAATAGAAGATTTTAGACCTTAATTAAAAAATTGTAAGATTTAATATATATATTAATAAATAAATTAAAATTAAACATTTCATTATCTCAAATTAAAAACCTCATTAAAACCTAGTTGTCGGCTTTCTTTCACTGTTCATTAAACCCTAGCTATTAGCTTCCTATGACTGGTCTATATTTATATTAAAGTAAAGATTCATTGATCATCTCAGGCATCGATAATGTCCTGAAGATGAGCCAAGGATGGCTCGAAACGTCGACGATATACATTTACTGACCGAAGATTCTCCACAAGATGCCATTAGCGATAACTGCGAATTCTCAGCCAGAACAGTTATCAGCTCCCTCAAGATTTTCATCAAGCTTGGTATGATGAGACATCTTAACTGAGAACCTCAAATGGAAATACAAAAGATTTAGATATTACGAGGTCAAGATGTCGGATCTGGATTTGGAGCTGAATTTTTGTAGAGATAGTTCAGGAGCAAATTAGGGTTTGAATTTCCTGGAGTTTTTTCCAACCAAATGCTTTGATCTTGATCTCTAAACTTCAATTTTGAGGAGGATATCAATCCAGGCCTGGGCTCACTCAAAAATTCTACTTCTATGGAAATCCCTAATTTCTGGCAGCAGCGTCGAGTCAAAAACTGAAAATGCTTAGAATCAGATTCTGCTTCTACAGAAAGATGCACCGTAGGGAGGAAAGTCATCCCAACCTTCTTTTTGCTGAAAATCTGTGGAGAAAGATCCAAAAAGTAGGAAACCCTAGTTCCCGCAGGTACACGGTGTCTTCTTCTCAGGTTAGCTCTGATACCATGTTAGATTTTTAACATTTAAGCTAGCATTATATTAGGATCTTTAATTGAGAGAATAACAAGCACAAAAATAAAACACAAGAGACAATGAAGATGTAGTTTTTTCTTGGGGAAACCATAAATGAAGAAAACCCCACAACTTCCTCAGAGATAGAATCAGCACCAAAAGTAAAGCCCCAAAACAATAAGATGATTTCCCGACAGCAGTAGCCTCTTTCTTTCTGGCCCCAACAACTTCTTCTCCCTCAGCTATGCACTACAACTGAGTGTGAGTGAGTGTGTGATAAATAGAGAGACCCACTCTCTATTTATACTAATTCCCGACTTGAGAATAACTCACTAGGTCCAACTTCACTAGGAGAGTCTAATAACCCTAAGGCCCCACAACTGCAGGGACTTTAACCCTTGATCAATAGGAGGGTTCCCACAATAACTTGACATGACTTGTTTATATTATACAAACTCTCGATCAGAACATCGAGGCATGACATGACTCAATTACATTACAAACACTTCCCGAAATAAATATCAAGGTACAATACATAAGATATACAAGTGAATACATTCTGAAGTTACAATTACATCAATAAGATCCTTTAGCACTGCAGAAATAGTGGGAATATATGCAGTCTTATTTTTTTCCAATAACCACGTCAAACCCCATTAATTCACAATCTTTGTTGTACATCCTTGTGGTCCTGTCTGAGTAATGTTCATCCTTGTCTCTAGTTCCCTTGACCTACAAAACAATGCGAACTCTCTGTGTAATGTAAAAAGACAACACAACAAATCTTAAGGTTGAACATTGATACAATAAACTCAACTCAACTATTCTTGAAACACTACAATCAAACATATCTCTTAAAATAAAAAATACCAAGAATGGACCTCTAGTCATTGAGATTTGAACCTCTAAGAATAGTTTTTAGTACTACTATCGTAGGTGCATTGTGGTGGGCGCTGGGTGGAGATATTGAAGGTGGAGATATTGAAGGTATTAATCAAATAATAGTAGTATTAAACAAACATATTTCTATAATCATCTGGTAATCATATACATCAAGCTTTTGAAAATAATACCACAAATAATTGATGAGATTTGTTTCTAAAAATAGTATGGCATTTGTTTCCATTATGATGGGTGATGTTTGTTTTCAATAGTAAGTTTGAGATTTGTTTCCAATATGAAGGGTGAGATTTGTTTTCAATAATAAGTTTGAGATTTGTTTCTAATAAAAATATGGAACAAAATTAGGTGAAAAGCAAGAAATTAAAACTTTCCTCCTTAACTTAGGAAGGATGAGATTTCTTTTCAAGAGGAAGTTTGAGGTCTGTTTCCAATAGGAATATGGAACAAAGTTAAGTAAAAACCAAAAAATGAAACTTTCTTCTTAACTTATGGAAGTTTGTATGCATTTTCTTTACTTTTCCTCTATTTATTTAATCTTTATTTCTATGGTATATCACCAATTAGCTTTCGAAAAAATTATAATAGAAATTAAAATAAATAAGTAAAATATAAAAAAATATGAAATATGGAACAAAATTTGAGATTTGTTTCCAATAAGAATATGGAACAAAATTAAGTAAAAGATAAAAATGAAATATTCCTCTTAACTTAGAAAGTTTGCATGCATTTTATTTAATTTCCTTTTATTTATTTAGTCTTTATTTTTATGGTATAGCACTAATCAGCTTTAAAAAAATTTCTAATAAAAATTAAAATAAATAAGTAAATATAAAAAATAACTAAAGCTAATGATGCACTTTACACATTTCAAAAGATTAAATAAATTTACATAAAATAATAGAAAAAAAATGAAACATTAATATCTACTTAAACAGAGACTAATAACTTTTAAGTAGAATTTGTATTTGAATATATAAAAAGTAATAAATAATATATCTCGTAAAATAAGTAATGTTTTTAATTTTGCTATAATTTAATCTACAAAAATGTTTATTATATCAATAAAAATTCAAATCAATCTATTTAATCATGTAATTTGAATCGAAATATTCCATTTATTGTTAAAATTTGATATGCACCTTATCTCAACTTAGCTTAATTTCATTAGACCATTTTCTCCTTATGTAATTCTTATACTTATTTTCACAACATATATTTTATGCGATCACCGAAATAATATTACGTGAGTACATATTAAGAATTTAAAATATATTTCTTATAATCTTATTATATAAGAATTAAGGGAGTTTTTAATATATAAAATATATACGAATACGATGAAGCACTTAGAATTAGTTATTGAGGAGTTGAATTATGGGCTTGACTTGGGCATGTAAATGTGTATCTCAATTGTTTATAAATTTGAATAGTGTTTGAATATATATATATATATATATAATAAGAGCGACGTGGTGGCAATGTTTTTGACATTGTCACATGTTGTTGTAGGTTAATTTGAAAGTTTTATAAAGATTAGCATCCTTACTTGTATTTAATTCTTCCATGATCAACAACAAATAAATAAAAATGGTTTGTTTTATATATATAATTTTTTTAGGTTTTATTTAAACATTAACAATGTAAATAGGTTTGGCACATGCCAAGAATTATTTTCTTCCCAACATTTAGATTCCTTGTAGATATTCTGCATTGATTCTACTATCAAAGTTGTCCAAGGGCTTGAGTTTTCCACTGTTGACGTGATCGTTACCATAGCGCCCTCTCAAGTATCGAAGTTTTGTATACTTCAAAAGCTACCTTTATCGGCTTATCAACCATATTTTGTAGGTACAGTCATAGAAACCCAATACAATTTTTATTAGAAATAGTTTCTTTATTATACTAAGTGGTTTTTGCTTTAAACACAACAATTCAACACTATGTACGCTTATCCGATAACTATATACCAAAAGACCCATCCCTGTATGTCTAACCAATTCGAACTCATTCAAACTACTTCAATTATATAATTTCCAATTAGTTACGTTTTCATCGTTGTTGACCCCCAAAAAAATTGCAAATGGACCTTACTTTTTTGGTGAGTTTTTTTGTTTAACAATTTGGAATTTTTTTTTAGGAATGGTTTGAATTATAAATTTTATTAGCCAAAATTGTAAAATATAACTGTTTTAATGAAAATTGGGTTTAAAATTCATTTAAAGTGTAAATTTTTTTAGTAAATGATAAAATTTAATTATCAAATCTAAATTTTTTTACATAATTTTTGTTAAAACAAAAAATCACCTTCCAATCTCGCTTTGTCTATCAACAATTTAACTAATTGTAGATATGCATACTAACCCAAAAAAACTGTAATTTTGGGATGCAATTTGCACAAATTTATACTATTGACATTTTTTTTATAAATTTTGAGAAAATTTTTATTTTCATTATTAAAATTATAATTTTAATTTCAACCAATTACAACAAACTAAATTGCAAATCACTTTAACTTAAAAAAAATTGGAAAAAATTAAATTCGGATTGTCTAAGTTGTTCTCAATAAAATAGCTTATTTCCTTGAAGGCCGCAGTTTCAAAACAAAGGGATAGGGTTGCTCATTGGCCCCTTGTGATGAGGCTAGAAAGATAGGCTATCCTTGGGATAGGGGCTCAGAAACACCTAAACCTCTACTAAATCACAAATTATTGATATATCTGACTTGAAAACCATTAAATATACTCCTGAGAAATGTTGTTCTTATGGTTTAGGGAAAAAAAAACTTTACAAAAAAATGTCCAAATAGTAAAATTTCTATAAACACAGGTATATGCTCTTTCAAAGTACTTCCAATACTTAAATAGATTCAATGCACTACCCATGCTTTCTGTACACTTTCGGTGGATATTCAACAACTTATAAAAGAATGATCGAGAATCGAGATAGCCTTGATCGACCTCCAAAACTTGATCGTCCTCGAATATTGTATTACGATTGTGATAGATGAAGGTAAATAAATATTCGTTACTTTTTCAAATCAATATGTAAGCCAAGCGGGTTTGTTAGTTTCATTTGCAAAAGGATGTTCCTTTCAAGCACTTAACAGGATTTGGGAACCACCCATCAACTCTATCTTCCTCAATAGCCGTGACATCCCCGAACTCAACGTTCTCCTCCTCAGATTCGAGCCTGCAAATTTCAACCTTCAAGTTTTGTTAATGGTGGTGAGTTGGTAGAAGTGCGTTGATTGCCTTTTTGAAGAGAAAGTTTATGTGTAATGACCTTCGATTGGAAAATTTTTCCCGATTGGGATAGATATGAAAAGGATTGTGCTCAAGAATTTGAAGTAGAAATAGATATTAGATGGGGGCTGAGCAGTGAGGATGTCGAGAGATGGTGGAAAAAATGGGGTTGGAACGAGCTAGAAAACCATCACGGGCCCTCAGTTTGGAAACTCATCTTGTATCAATTTATTGACATGCTGGTAAAATTTTTACTCGTGACAGTTGTTGTTTCATTTGATTTTTCTTGGATTAATGGCGATGAAGGTAGATAGCACTGTTTTTATGGAGCCGGTGGTTATTATTTAAATGGAAAAGTTTCTTTTAATGATCCATGGGCTATATATATAAGAAAGCCAAAAATATTGAATCAGAAAATAAAGCCAAAAAAAATAGTTATGATTCAAAAAGGCCCAAGCTCTCTTATTTATAAACTTGAATTGTAAGAAATTAGTGTTAGCAATCTTTTTTTTAGTAACCCCTTGAACAGTTGAAACAAGCACATACACTGACCAAAATGTCTGCTGAAATGGTCAACACATTGGCTGAAACAATCCATACACCATCTCAACCGAAGAATACAGCACGTCGAGATTTGAAAGGCTGCTGAAATGTTTCATCCATGCTTTAGAGGCGTTTATTACATGGAAATGTTTCTGAAATTGCGGAATGCATTTCCAACACTTCGGTGTGAAGTAATTAGTTGCATAAAGTACAAAATGATTTTAACATTGGGGAAGAGATTTGAACCTTCCATGTCTCCCAAGCAAAAGAAACACCTTTACTAATCCACTGTGGGTTAATCCCGAGCATACACTACATATACAATAGAATTGAGAATGTCAGCTTTTAATAATTATTGGTAAATGTTGCAAAAGATGGCAAAAATTAATCTCATTTTTACAATCAATTTACAAGACTCTTCCTATTTCAAATCTCCTCCCCACTTTGACTCTACTCTTTGAGGAAACTGAGTTAAATCAACTCCTCTGAATCTATCTCAATATTGACTCCTCTGTATGGCACAAGTCATCTGCTAGTCAGATTGACTCAGTAACTCGGTAGTCTGATTCGCAAGCTTGTTGTTTGTCTATAAAATGGCACAAATAAAACCAACAAGTCCCCATTTTGCTTGCCTGGCCCAATTTTACAGCAGGCATTTAGCAGAGCTACCAACTATCTAGAACCCATGGGGTTTTATAGGAGCTATTATTGAAAATATGCATCATATAGACAACATATACTTTCATATTAATGATTTTTTTAAAATGAAGTTGTTTTCTCAAAAATTCCCAAGTCAACTCTTGAAGTATTCCTTAGTGGCAGTGCAATCTCAGTCTTCCGCACAAAATACAGCATTTTTCCCAAACAACCAAAAAAATATCAATAAATAAACAAATAACTTACAAAGCCTTCGATAGTCAAGAGAAAAAAATCAAACACCACAGGCACTGAAGAAAATGCAAATCACACACAGTACAACTGATAACATAAAAAAAAAACTACGAGTAGTTACCCTTATTCCTTCAGTGCTTACAAAACCAAAACCCTTGCGCAGAACTGGAGCAAATGAACAGCAAATAACGAAAAACTTGAACGCAAATAACGGAGAAAATAAATCAAATGGAATACCATTGTCTTCCTACAAGAGAGTAACAATGCCCTCAACCTGTGAATTCCCCTTAAGCACCGTGGCGACCTCCTTCGTCTCTGTGACCATGGTCAGCGCTTGGGCTATAGGCATGAAGGAAAATACCCTCTACGGGATTCGAACCATCGACCCCTTGGACTTTTATTGAAACGGATGGTGGGTATTTGAAAATGTTAAAGGAGATGTCATATAGGCAGTGATGATAGTCTGGGGCGCCATTGCTACTGCCAGAGCTTGTTGCATGAGTGAACGAGAGTGGAGGAGATAAGAGCGCTCTCGGTGATTGCATGATCTAAAGGCCCCGCTAAATTTAGCACTTAAATGCCCTTCGTTTTCTAAAATACAAAGCTACATAAAATACCAAATTACATGATATTGTTCTCATGCTACAGGGTAGCAATGGTGAGTCCAACTTCCTGATCAAAGCTTGAATAGTTGCATCCCTGTATAGGGGTTTGAATTTGTGAAACATTTTTGTTTTAGTGTAACGCTTTTGTAAAACAAACAATCTAATATATAATAAAATTTCTAGGAAACTTCATGAGAAGTTACAATAACTATGATTTTCAGAGTTACTATCGAATTGCTAATTCTGTGGAATTAGCAATTCTCTGCATGATGCTATTTTGGTGGAAATGAGCTTGGATCATGGCCGGTTTCTGTCTTTCAACAAATTAAGAGCCCTTTCCTGTACAATGTCAATTATTTAGCCTTTGGGTGGTGCCTTTCCCAGAAAAACAATTTAGTTCGTAATTGCTCAAACAAGTTTATTAAACCCTCTTCATCCCACCAGTGACCCCACCCTAGCCAAACCCCACCTCAGGTTTTGTCGAGATTTTTCAGTGCTCATAACAAGAAAATTATAAGCTCATTACCAAGGATGAGAGAGTCATGAAGGCTAATAACTGGTTAAAAGTGTACTCCCAACCAAAAAAAATAAAAAAAGTGCTATATTTTGTTTAACATACATATTAACAACTGAATTGGCATGAAAATGAGTTTTAACTGAGTTAAAATATAAAATATATTATTTGCCTCAAAATTGCAGTAAACAAGAACCAGATTTCCCATTATTCTTCTCTATTTCATGCATCCACTTACAATTTATCTGGACGATGCAAGGCCAAATTGGACACCTGTCAAAGCTACCTGCAGAAATCGGGTGGCTTCTTCCATCGTGCCAGTAAATGAAGTGACCGACTTCTTCACTCACTACTATTCCAGTAACATCGTGTGAGTAAGCAAGCAAGAAACTAGTAATCCTTGTATTCTAAGTCTGTAGGTGAAAAGCAAGCAACGAAGCCATCGAAACAGAAAAAGAAAATGAAGATTGTGTGCGACAAACAGGAGAGGTGGTTGTCGCCTGGAAATTGATATGCGCTTGACTTGAAGTGTGTTGTGGGCAGCATTGCAATCGAATCAGCAGAGTCTCGACAGAATGGTTTTGGATGTTTGTAGACCATAGTTGCAGCTATGTTTTATATAAAATATTGTGATGAAAGTATAAAGGATAAATGCGCCAATGAATGAAATTTCAAAGGGCTTTGGATTTTCTATACGGATGTCAAACTGCGCAGTTTCCATTAAAGAGAATATATAATAAAATGGAGAATTCAAGAAACAGTCCAAATTTACAATAATAGAATCCATAATGTGAAATATTAAACCAATTTGAAGGATCTTTATTTTGGTTAATGACTTCCACGTTGGGATTCACCACATGATTCGTAATATGAAGCATAATGATCTGATGATAGAAGCTACTATCCTTTTCATTCATTCTTTCCCTTTCTTCCTTAACGTGATCCACGATGGGAAGGCATATGGTAAGCTTTCAAGTATGGCTGCTTGTTGACTGAGTCTGTATATATATTTTCAATTTGCTTGAAGGGGTTAACAAGATTAATCTACCAAGTCTATAGTTTGAATTTATTTAAAATAATGAATAAAATAAATGTTAAAAACTTGACAAAATTGTTGGTAATAACTCCCGATTGATTAACTATTCCAATGCAAAAGCCTATACTTATACAAATCTCATGGCGGTTGGGTTTCACCTTCCGCTCATCCTTTTCGGCTTCCAACTATTCCTATTTATTTATTTACAATATTATAATCCCTAACGGATTATATTCTAACAATCCCCCTCTTAATCCGAAGGGGTGTTCGTAAGTCCGAGCATGTTTATGAACCTTTCAAACTTTTCTCGTCCAAGCGCTTTGGTGAAGATGTCTGCAACTTGATCATTTGTGGAACAATGTCGAAGATGGACTGTCTTGGCCTCTACATGATGTCGAATCAAATGATACTTTGTGTTGATGTGTTTGGTTCGATCATGGAATCTAGGATTCTTAGCCAGCTTGATTGCAGAAGTATTGTCGACCAACAATGGAGTGGAGTTCTCTTGTTTTTCTTGCAAATCTTCAAATATATTTTTGAGCCATACTATTTATTTCGTTGCTTCAGCTGCAGCCACATATTCTGCTTCTGTTGTTGAATCTACTGGAACTAACTGTTTGCGAGATCTCCATGAAACAGCTACTGATCCAAGACTCATAGTGTATCCAGAATTTGATACTCCTGTCTCCTTATTGCCTTCAAAGTCTGATTCTGAGTACCCAATAAGTTTGAAGTCATCCACTTTAGAGTACTTGAGTCCAACGTCCTGAGTCCCCTTTAAGTATCTTAGAACCCTCTTTGCAGCTGACCAATGTCCTTCACAAGGTTTATGCATGAACCTTGAAAGTATGCCAACAACATAAGAAATATCTGGTCTAGTTGTTGTTAGGTAGATAAGACTTCCTACAAGTTGTCGATACTTGGTCGCATCTTCAAATTCTTTTCCTTCACTTGATGTGAGCTTCATTTTCTGTTCCATTGGAGTAGATATAAGGTTGCAATCTGTCATGCAAAATCTGTTTAGTAGTTATCCAACATATTTTTTCTGAGATAGGAATATGTACTTAGGATGTTGAGTGACTTCAATTCCTAAGTAATAGTGGAGATGTCCCATATCTGTCATTTCAAAGATCTTTTTCAAATCTTTCTTTATGGATGATATATAGCTCTCATTGTTCCCTGTCATCAAAAGATCATCTACATACACCACAAGATACACAACAGATCTTCCAACTTTCTTTATAAACAGTGTTGCATCATCAAGATCAAAATGTTTGAAATTTAACTTCAAAAGATGCTGGGTTAACTTTTCATACCATGCGCGAGGAGCTTGTTTTAGGCCATACAAGGATTTGAAAAGCTTGCATACCTTTTGTTCTTTTCCTTTCACAACAAAGCATTCTGGCTGAGACATGAAGACATTCTCTTTCAA
>LPNX010391867.1:219722-266765 GCA_001517045.1 Pseudotsuga menziesii
ATCGAAAAATAAAAATAAAGCCAAAGAATTAATAGATATACCTCCGTTCGTTGTAAAATAAGAATATATATAAATTCATTATAAGAATTGTCTTTGAAAAAATAAAAATTTTAATTAATAAATATATATATCTCATCGCAATTACTTGTAAAAATTCATTGAAAAATAAAAATAAGACCAAAGAATTAATACAGATACCTCTGTTCGTTGTAAAATGACAAAAGTCTATATCTCATATAAATTAATAAATATATATCTCATCGCAATTACTTATAAAAATTCATCGAAAAATAAAAATAAGGCTAAAGAATTAATACATATACCTGTGTTCATTGTAAAATGACAAAAGTCTAAACAATTAATAGATACAAAAATTCATCAAACATTTAAAAATGAGGCTAAAAAATTAATAAATATAAATCCATTATAAAATGTGTTGTTGTAAAAAAACAAAGGACCAAACAATTAATAAACATAACTCTAGTATATAGTGGGCTATTGTAAAGAGATTGCAATTTCAAATAATATTTAATATATTCGGTTTTTAAATAATATTTAATATATTCAGAAAAATAGACTAAGAAAAGTGTCACAGTTCCTTTTCATAGTTTGTTTTACAAACTCAAGACATTTCAATATTCCTATGTAGAATGCTCTTCATTGCAAGTTTATTAAATGTCACGGTTCGTATTCATAGTTTGTTTTACAAACTCAAGACATTTCAGTATTCCTATGTAGAATGCTCTTCATTGCAAGTTCATTAAATGCTCTTCAGATTCATTGTAATTATTTTGATATTGCATTAGCCTCCTGTGCATTTATTATCTCGTGGCTCATTGGTTGCAAAGATGGTGGTTGTAAAGATGGTGGATGAAAAAAACTTTTTCAAAACTTTTAACTGGAGCTTAGATCATTTGAATTATGTGTACTAGATTAACATAATTCTTAAATACAACTAACCTCACCTCTACAGCTAATGCTGGGACACACTATACAAAACATAAGTCACATAAGTCAGCAACTAAGTTTGCAATTCTTTGTCAATCTCATATCAGATAAACACCTAATTTTAAAAAAAATAACAATTAAATATTTTTCCAAACTTTAATGTTTCTAAAAAAAACTTAGGTCAGCAACTAAGTTTGTCAATTCTTTGCCAATCTCATATCAGATAAATGGTCATATATAGTATAGATTATCCATCCATATATGTCCCCTTGCAGGGACACATATATATAGTTCAGTAAAGTAATTTATATTTTGTTTTGCGGATTTGTTCTGTAGTTCATGAAAGTAATTTATATTTTGGAATTGGGATCCCAACGTATTTTATTTAATGAAAGGGTTAATGAAAGCGTTAACACGGTATTACACTTATTTAATATCTTGAAATGAGGAAGAAACAAGATTATGTTTCATTGTCACAGATTACTATTATCTTTTGGAATCTGGAAAATATGGAAGGAAGAAGGAGATTCCATGAAACCTTCAATGGATGGTTATTTGATTTGAGTTGACTCTTGAGGAATGTTCAGATGCACACAGCAGGATAGTTGGTCATTCAACATCTCATCACAAGGCATTCCCGTTCTTAGCATGATATTGGGCATTGATCCATTATCTATCAAACTCATAATATATAAACCTTGAAATAGAAGTTTGACTATTTGGATATGGTCAAATCTTCCTTCACCAATTTGCAGTTAAATTAATTTTTGTTTGGACATATAAATGCTTGAAAAGAGGATTTCCTCAAAGAAAAATCCATTGCATTAAAAAAGAATATGAACCCATCCAAACATTTCAAGATGAGAAAGAACTCACAGGATTTTCAAAGCAGAGCAATCACCAATCTTGTCAGGAATTTGGCTAGAGAGACCATTTCCTTTGAGGTCACTGTATACAACACAATGAATCAACTACAAACACCATAGGTTGTAAAGACATGTTCAATGTAGCCTGCATTGTAATAATCATCTTAAATCACAGAACCCCAAGAGCTTAAATGTAACATGTATTAAACCTCTGGTTTCACATACATTGATTCTAGACTTTTCATGCTGCCAATGACTAGGGAAATTTCACCTCCAAGATTCAAATGAGAAAGGTTCCTACATAACATAACACAAACCCGAGCAAATACAAATAGAAGAAGCAAAGCTTGAATCAAAACTATAAAAATAAAGGTGGTGTAGAATTAAGAAAGGCTAAGTTCCCAATACCAACGTTCTAGTTTTCCAATAATACGGCACCATGCGCTTGCTTCACCTTATATAACATGAATTCCAATGGAAAGTAAAAGGCCAACTTACAACCCAACCACATTGAAGGTGACATTGTCGCACATTACACCCCTCCAGGAGCAGTAATCGTTTGTTGTGGCATCAATCCATTCGTACATCACATTATCAATATCACAAAGTGACCCTTTAATTTTCAGGGCAACTCCTGTAGAAATTCGAAAAAAGGCCTGTAAATAAGTCTTGAACAATCTAAGCTTCCTAACTACATTACCCAAAACAAAAACTAACTGCAAAATACAAATATGTTGTGTTTCATGACAGTAAAGCTGCAAGTAATGCAATTTCCTTGCTGGGGTTTTCAATATAAGAACCCAAACATTGATTGAAAGAAGTAAAGGTTCGTCATTGTGTTCACTTACCATCATCTGTAGCAACCGATAGAAGGCCGAATGAGTGAAGAAATATGACAAAGAAAGACAGATACACACTAAGCTTTCTCCAACACAAAATGTCATAGATGAGCACCATGGCTACAAAATACACAGTGTCAATGAGAACAACAAAGTTCACTGAGTATTCTTCCAATCATCGAGCAATTGCCTATTCTTCCAACAATTGCCCAAATCGCTAACAGATTCAAAGCCAAACTAGGTCCCATATGAATGGATTGTTGTCTCATCTAATCACAGTACACTGAGCAATCTGACCTGCAGCACCAACCCTTTGTTCCATGAATGAGCTTCGAGGTTGTCAGAGCTAACTATTTTGTATTAATCAAACCAACTACCACCGTGGATACCATTAACTCAAACTAAGCATTTTCCAATGCCACTGCTTACATTATCACGCCACCGGGTCTTGGGGTGCAAAGACCCAAGCAAACGTCACGTGCAAAAGACCAATAGAAATTAAGTTAAATCAATATTTAAAAAATTCAAAAAATAAAAATTAATCAAACTATATTAAAAACATTTGAAAACTAAAAAATTTAAATATGCCTCTTGAATTAATTGACCTAACCGATTCATATATATTCCCTGTCGGGAACATAAAAAAGAGTATTGAGAATTAGATTGTATGTAAAGTTAAATATATATATAGTTTTTATGGGAAGACGATGTAAATTCTATTATGTTGTTTTGTCATTTTTTGAATTGGGTTGTATGTAAAGTTAAATATATATATAGTTCGGGAAGACGATGTAAATTCTATTATGTTGTTTAGTCATTTTTTAATATTATTAATAGAAATTAAAAAGAGGCTTGGAGAATAGGGGTGTGTTTAATTTAGTGAAAATAAGGGGTGAATTTTGAAGGGATTTAATTTCAAGTCATTAGGATTTAGTGAAATTAAGAGTATTTTTAAATATCCTATAAAGATAATCACACGAGCTCACTTTTACATTTTCACGTGCTTCATTTTCTTTGATTCATAAAAGTATTGTTAATAACATAATTTTAGTTTTGATATAAGTAAAGTTAAAATTGAATAAGCTTTAATAAGTATTACATTTAGTAAGTTCTCTATACTAGGTTACAGTGGAATTACTTTTGTATTAAAACAGACACATACATATATATATATATATATGGAATTCAATTTCAAATTTTACATAAAAGCTAAAAATAATTGAAACAATCATAAATCCATCTTTAACTTTTATTTCCATTTTTCAATTTTATATTATTTATTAACAATAAAAAATTATTATATATCATTAATACAATCTTTGATAAGATTTAAAATAAATCATGATTATTAATCCAAAAATTAATAATCCTCTATGAAAGAAAATTAATTAACACCAGCACACAATTGAGTGATGCCCAAGTTGTGTGCTGGTTTTCGTATACACATCTCCATTCGTAAATTCATAAACTCGTGGTCGCTACTTATTTATCAATATCAATCTCCTTTCTATGAGTCGATTATCAAACCACTTTGGTTGTTGACACCATTGCAAACATGGAGTCGCATAGCATCATCTAGATGGCTCGTTCTATTTCCACCTTTCATGGCAAATGCCTCACCATTCGTATAGAATATGCTTCCGGTCTTATCGACGAAAACCTTGGTGTCATAATGATTCATCTTGGCAGGTGAAAGTACATTATGATTTGTTTGACTAGGTGATATGACTACTCGATATTCCCAAAACTTTGGGCTAATGGGCTTTGTCTTCGTATTTATTTTCAATGCACTCGATATATTGTCTAGATAAGCCATGGATCACATAAAATCCACTTGGGCCACCTTGATGACATAATTGATGCGTAGGACCCCATTTTCTCAATAATGTGAAGATATAAAAGTGTTTCAAAATAAGGTAGGTATGTACTTCATATAAGGTGCAAAAAGTTTGCAGAAATTGTATTCACACAATTTTTATTTACTGGATTGACTTTCTCTTAAAAGGCTTGTCAAATGAGTATCGTTGAATTTCTTATCTAAAGGTGTCCATTTGACAGCTCCCCTCCCGAGAGAAAATTTGTCCAGTATATAAGGCGCTCCCACCACAAGGACTGTCGTAATATAATACTTAAGCAACCCATAAACGCGGAGGTGTCCACGAAATTATATTGACGAGACATGGTTCATATAAGGAGCAAACTTTTCCAGAAATTGTATTCAACACGATAGACAATGTACCGTGGCAAGCGGTAAAATGGTAATTAACCAGCTTGTAAGCGTTTACTGAACGGAAGGGATCTGAAAAGCATCACTCTGCAAATCTGTGTTTCTGTTTGTGTGAACTGCTGCTGAGTATTTTGATTTGGGAAGTTAGTAATGTGTGCACCGTCTAAGTCAGGTGATCCTTCGGAAGTTGTGACGCATTGAGAATCCGTTAAACGTTAAAATTCTATTGGATTGTTTGCATCCGTTCTGCTGTTGCCGGTATCTTCTACATCAGGTTTTTTCTTAACGTGTGTTCTTTAGTAATTATTGTTTCTTTGCCCGTTCTCCGTGGTAAACTCTTAATGCGAGAGCACCTCAATACTTGTTTCCCCAATGGCGATGGAGTAAAGCAGTAAGGCGCCCTGCTTCAGTCTTGGTGAAGACAACGTCTACGGTTAACCTGAGTTATATGGCAGTGGGAATTTTTTATTTATTTTTACTTTTATTGTTGTTACATATTACTTTTGGAAACTCCATCTTCTACTTTCATAGAAATACTTGCTATTCAATTTATTGGGAACATGTGACTTTTAGTTTAACTTAATAAACAAATATTTCTTAGACTAAAAACTTATAATATAAAAATATTTTTCAGAGATTGTAACTTGGGATAAATGCCACACAACTATATTGCTAGAGACTCACAATATCATATAACCAAATACTAATTAAGACTTGTGTCAAGCATTGTGCCCATAAAAACTCAAACTTTTACACAGCCAAAATATTTATGGATTATTTGTGTTTTTCACCAAATGTTAAATGTAAACAACATTTACTCAATTAGTTTTGGAGAACATGTGTGGCTAACTTGAGCTCTTGAACTCTAGAGAGAGCTTTTCCTTCTTCTTCTCCTCTTTCTCTCTGCACACTTACACACTTCTCTTCTTCACAAACTGAAATTGCTTCAGTGTTAAGCTACAAAAATTAAATTTCCTTGAAATGTAAATTTTATTTTGATGTATACAAAAACTATCTTAAAAAAATTATTAAAATAAAATTTACAACTCAACAAATTAGATCCCCTAACTACCTCAGAAATTCCATATCCGATTAAGTAGTCTTTTTCATTATGTGGAGCCCCCAAATATCAAGGGAAGGATGTTGTAAATCTCCATTTGCATACACATGCACTACCAAGCACATGATTATACATGCTTTTGATAAACCAGATCTAAGATCTAAGTAGAATTTAGTCCATGCTACAAAGAGAGAGGAAACGACATTAAAATATGTGACTTGGACTTCGGCGTGAAAGTACGTTTTTGTAAAAGAAAACAATGGAACGAACAGAAGCACTACGGGCAGATTGAATTCCTTCTCATTATTAAACTAAATATAAATAGGAAATACATAGTAGCAATACCACGGGAAAATATCATGGGCCAGAATAAACCATGGGTAGCCTACCTCACTAACTAACTACGGGTGGGATTACATTCTTCAACACACCCCCTTAATCTCAACTGGTAGTGCATCATCAACACTGTCTATACCTCGTCCTCCTCTGCCTCGACCTCTGTTGAGGGAAGATTGAGTGCTGAAAGCATTGGTTAGGGACTCTTCTTCTTGAATGAATCGCACTTCATGAGATATAAGAGATCTAGTCAACTCTTCTAGAGTGAACTTAGACAGATCTTTTGCCTCTTCTATGGCAGCCACTACCATAGCAAACTTCTTGGTGAGACACCGAAAAATCTTTTCTACAATGATATTTTGTTATAGCGGTTCACCATAGGTTTGGAGTTGGGTCACAATACCTGAAACCCTAGTCATGAGCAGATCCATAGATTTTGACTCTTTCATCTTCAAACTTTCCAACTGAAGACATAGGGTTTGCAGGCTTACTTTTTTAACGTGATCAGTTCCCTTGTAGGTTGATGCAAGTAGATTCCAATCTTGATGTGTGCTGATAGCTCCAGAGATCCGTGGGAAAATGGATTCCTCAATGCAACTTTGGATCAGCCATGTGGCTGTGAGATCTCCGTCTTGGCAAGTTTCAACAATGCTCTTTTGGGCATTATTCATTGCGTCCAAAGTAGTCGCATCAGGTTCTTTGAACTCGGTTTCCACCATATCCCAACATTTGTTGAGCTGCAAAAATGTCTTCATTCTATGGACCAAAACTCATAGTTTCAGTGAGAATGGGTCTAGAGATCGGCTTCAAAGAGCTAGTACTAGCCATGATATATGACTAAATAAAATATTTTGCCCTAGATTTTCTCCCTTTTTTTCCTGCTTTTCTCCACCTCTTTTTTTTTTAATTAAATAAAATGGAGCACCGCTCATTTTTCCACTTTCATCGCGCTTTCCAAATGCAAGTAAAGTGGTGGCATCGCTTTCTTCCTCTTCACTATAGGCGGTGGCACTGCTCTTTCACTTTGTGAAATAAGTGGTGGCCTATCTTGGTAACGCTCTTCTCTGTTAAAAAACCATCACTTGGCTTTCCAGTAAAAAGGAAATTCACCACTTGACCTTCCTGTAAAACAAATCACCACTTTTTAGGGTTAGGGAAAAAAGCAACCCAAAATCAGAGATTGAATAAAAACTAAAAATAATGGAGCCAATAGCTTGAGAGTGCTTTCCACAAGTGTTACCCTCAGATCAGGTCCTATGCTCTGATACCATGTAAAAGAAAACAATGGAATGAACAAAAGCACTACGGGCAGATTGAATGCTATTAGACTGAATATAAATAGGAAATACATAGTAGCAATACTACGGAAAAATACTTTAAGCTAAAATAAACCATGAACAGCCTAGCTCACTAACTAACTACGGGTAAGATTACGTTCTTCAACAATTTTCAAAGAACCTTAATAGTCCTAAAATTACCATTTCCAACTCCATTAAAACCCAACCGCAAAGTGTGCGATGATATCTTCATCGTATTTCTATGGAAAAGACTGACATATAAGTTTCCACAGTGATGCTAAATCTTGTTTAGCAATGATCAGCGCACTATAGACCACACATACATTATGCTGGCGTTCGTTTTTATAATTCGGGTTAATTTTGAAAAAAATCTCCATAGCTAAATAAGGGTGTAGATGAGGACGTGACAGACATACATACAGTTCTCAAGATATAGCCGTAGATTATTTACAGCAGGAAATAAATCTAATAAACTGTCATCAATATCTTATTCATCTAATAACTAATATTTGTGATACTAGAATTTTTAATCTCCTTTGATTATTAATAGAGTATACACTAGGGTTTTGTTACAGCTGTCATGCAAGCGGTTTAAAGACGTCCCAAAACAATACGACGGAGAAGATTCAAATCGCTCCTGATCGAGGATTTTGAAAGCATCAATGCTTACCCCGTTGCCAGTGGATCCTCATACTTAATCAATGACCAGGTTCAATATCTCTTCCACAACCATATTAAAACTTTAAGCTGGAAAAAATGGATGTTCGTGCAGTCAATAAGATCATTATTATCTCATTGATTATCACTCTTCTTCTAATGATGGAAAGCTCTGCAATAATTCTTTAAAAAAAAGCTTATCGATGTAAAAATGTTGCATTCTACCTTGATCTTTGGCACCTCAACTTTCAAGGAGACAATTATTTGACAAACCTAGGAACATGAAGGATAAAAGAAAGAGACTACTTTTCATCCCATTACATAGTTCAATGTGTAACGAATCAAGGTCAGCATGCCATCCACGTATCCCTAGAAGCATGAGGAACATAAAAATGTATATATGACCTTCTTCAATTTGCTAATTTTGAGGAAATTTATGCAAGGGAATCGATGGCGTGCTTCCATTCTATCTACAATGGTTGGATCTTGGATGAAGAATTTGGAACCCAATTTGACTCTTATAATGAACTTTGACCATTTATTATTTCTATGTTCAAGGATAGATTACATCATACTTCATATTCTAAACATCCACTTTGATTTACATATAGAGGGAAGTATAAGGGAGGTATATATTGTTCGAGTACATCATACTTCGCATTGTAAACATCGATTTTGATTTACAAATAGAGGGAAGAATATATTGTTAGTGAAAAGTTCGGTTGTGAAGGGTTATAAATTGGATTACCATGTGGTTAATATGAACATGTCATAGAATGATGACCATGGCTTGAAATGACGAACCATCGACTCCGTTGGATTCAGGACATTTTGATAGTGTTAGGGGTGACTGTCTACTCCAGTTGCATGGACAAGGGATCTTGTTTTAGGTCAATTTTGGAAACTAGCGTTTTGCTCTGTAAAGGAATGTGAAAATTTTGCACATAGGGGTCAACTTTGCAAATTCCTCGACTGTGAACGTGTGGCTAGCGTTTCCACACATAAATTCCCTAAACACGCTGGCATGACCCACTGAAACCCCATTTTGATGCATGGTTTATATTCTATGCCCTGGGTAGGGATTCAACATGTGTCCGTGAAAGCCTGCAAGAGGATGGATTCAACGTGTCATAGAATGATGACCGTGGCTCGGATCAACAAACCATTGACTTCATTGGATTTAGGACATATGGATAGTGCTAGGGGTGGCCCTCTACTCTAGTTTCATGGACAAGGGATCTTTTTTTAGGTCAATTTTGGAAAATAGGGTTTTGCTCAGTAAAAGAATGTGAAAATTTTGCACAAAGGGGTTAACTTTGCGAATTCGTCGACCGTAAATGTGTGGCTAGCTTTCCCACATAGAACCTCCCTAAACAAGCTCGTATGACCCACCAAAACCTCTTTTTGATGCATGTTTTCCATTCTATGCCTGGGGTAGGGATTCAACAGGTGTCTCAGAAAGCTTGTAGGAGGTGGGCTTCAATGTGCCATAGAATGATGACCGTGGCTCAGATGGATGAACCGTCGACTCCGTTGGATTCAAGACATTCGGATAGTGCTATGGGTGGCCCTGTACTCTGGATCCATGGATAAGGGATCCTGTTTTAGGTCGATTTCAAAAACTATGGTTTTCCTTAGTAAGCCTGAATGTGAAAATTTTGCACATAGGGGTCAAATTTGCAAATTCCTCAACCGTGAATGTGTGGCTACCATTCCCACATGGAACCTCCTTAAACACTCTTGCATGACCCATCGGAACCCTGTTTGGATGCATGGTTTCCATTCTATGCCCCGGTAGGTATTCAACAGGTGTCCTTGAAAGCCTGTAGGAGGTGGGCATCAACGTGCCATAAAATGATGATCGTTGCTCGGATCGACGAACCATTGACTCCGTTGGATTTAGGACATCAATATAGTGCTAGGGGTGTTCCTCTACTCTAGTTCGATGGAAAAATGATCCTGTTTTAAGTTAATTTTGAAAACTAAGGTTTTGCTCAGTAAGGGAATGTGAAAATTTTGCACATAGAGGTCAACTTTGAAAATTCCTCAAACGCGAATGTGTGGCTAGAATTCCCACATGGAACCTCCATAAAAATGCTTGCATGATCCACCAGAACCTTTTTTTGATCCACAGTTTCCATTCTATGCCCCGAGTAGGGATTCAAGAGGTGTCTATTAAATCCTGTAGGAGGTGGAATTTAATGTGCCATAGAATGGCGATTGTGGGTCGGATCGATGAGTTGTCTACTCCATTGGATTCCAGAAATATGGGTAGCACTAGGCATGGCCCTCTACTCTAGGTCCATGGACAATGGATCATTTTTAGGTCAATTTTGGAAACTAGTGTTTTGCTCGGTAAGAGAATGTGAAAAGTTTGCACATAGGGGTCAGCTTTGCAAATTCCTTGACTGTGAACATATGGCTAGCGTTCCAACATCGAATGGCCCTAAAAATGCTTGCACGACCCATAGGAACCCCCATTTGATGCACGGTTTCCATTCTATGCCCCGAGTAGGGATTCAACAGGTGTCTGTGAAAGCCTATAGGAGTTGGGCTTCAACGTGCCATAGAATGATGACCGTGTCTCAGATTGACGAACTGTCGAATCCGTTGGATCCAGGAAATATGGATAGCTTTGGGGGTGGCCCTGTACTCTCGGTCCATTGACAAGGGGTCCTATTTTAGGTAAATGTTGGAAACCAAGGTTTTGCTAAGTAAGGGAATGTGAAAATTTTGCACATAGGGGTCAACTTTGCAAATTCCTTGACCGTGAATGTATGGATAGTGTTACCACATGGAACCTCCCTAAACACACTTGTGTTACCGACCGTAACCTCATTTTTATGCATGGTTTCCATTCTATTCCCTAAGTAGGGATTCAACAGGTGTCCATGAAATCCTATAGGAGGTGGGATTCAACTTGCCATAGAATGCTGATCGTGGCTCAAATCAATGAACCGTCGACTCCATTGGATTCAGGATATTGGGATAGTGGTAGGGGTGGACTTCTACTCTGGTTCCATGGACAAGAGATCATATTTTAGGTCAATTTTGTAAACTAGGGTTTTGCTCAATAAGGAAATGTGAAACTTTTGCAAATAGTGGTCAACTTTACAAATTCCTCGACCATGAACATGTGGCTAGCATTCCCACATGGAACCTCCCTAAAAATGCTTGCATGACCCACCGATACCCTTTTTGATGCATGATTTTCATTCTATGCCTCGAGTAGGGATTCAACATATGTCCCTGAAAGCCTATAGGAGGTGGGCTTCAATGTGCCATAGAATTATTACCGTGGCTCAGATCAGTGAACAATCGACTCCTTTTGGTTCAGGACATATGGATAGTGCTAGGGATGGACCTCTACTCTAGGTCCCTAGATAAGGGACCATTTTTAGGTCAATTTTGAAAACTAGGCTTTTGCTTAGTAAGGGAATGTGAAAATTTTGCACATAGGGGCCAGCTTTTCAAATTCCTCAATTGTGAACGTGTGGCTAGCGTTCCGACATGGGACATCCCTAAACACGCTTGCATGAACAACTAAAACCATGTTTTGATGTATGGTTTCAATTCTATGCCCCATGTAGGGATTCATTAGGTGTCCCTAAAAGCCTGTAGGAGTTGGGATTAAACATATATGTTGATGGTTTGTGTTTGATCGACATCACTGAGAAAAAAGGATACCAACAATAGGGTGTGATGGAGAATTGGAAAGAAGTATTGATAGATATATGTTTGAAGGTGAGTGTAGATATTCCCCTCTTGAAAAAATAGTTGTTGAAAACTATTATTCCATGTGTAGATGTTGATAATTATGTTACCTGTTGTGAAGTGTTTGAATTGAATTATTTCCCATCATTGTCAAGTAAGAAATATTCTTCGTTTGTGTTTTCATCAAGGAGAAAAGAGTTGTCAATATCTGTGTGGAGGGGAATTGATCATAGGATCTCATATCATTCGTGACACTAGAAATTTGAAAGAAGGTTATTTCCATATTAATTTATCTTGGTCATCCAAGAGATGTGAGAATTTGCATGATGAAATGCGGAGGAAATGGCTAAAGCAATGTAGAGCATGGATACCTGGCATAAATAACGGGATATAAGTTATGCCCATGATTTAACTATGGAAAGAAGGAACTACGAGGTAACAAGATCCCATGTGAACAGACTTAATAGTAAACTCTAAGTGAAACATCTTTCTAAATTTCCAAGTTTGTATTTACGTCAAATAGTTCTATGTTATGTTCCACAATCTTTATAAATCCATTGTTCTGGTTAAATGCATGTTTTATTTAGCCACACATTCTCTCGAGAATTACTTGAGTAAATGTTGTATAAGTTTGCAGGTTAAGTGAAAGACACATAGAATCCATAAACATTTCACCCAGTAAAAGTTAGTTTTTAGGACAGAGTAGTCGACAAAAGTCTTCTTTTTCCATTTTATAAGTATTTAGACTAATAAATCTCCTTTGTGAAAGTTTGATTAAAAGAAAAGCAGTCTAAGTTAGCAGGTTGGAACCAAAAGTCAAGGTAAAACTGCGTGAGTAAGTATTGTTGAGGTAAAAAGGTGTAGGGTAGAAAGTCCTACCAAAAGTAGTTTATTGAAAGAAACCTTCGCTTAAAAAAAGCAGGTTTATGAAATAAACCTTGTCTTACAAAAACAAAAAAGTATTTTGGTAGTAACTAGAGCTAGTAACTTGGTTTCTCTGGGAGTTGGTTAGGAGGAACAACTTTTCCACTTTTTTTTTTCCAGTAGTGGTGCTAGGTTCTTATTCTATGTTTTAAATTTATAGTGGAATGTGTTATTCTAGCTTTGAAATGGTTAGTTTTAATACTAGTATGCATCGATCAGTGTAGATTATTTTCCAAATTTCTATCCAGTTATGTTGATTATAACTGTTAAATGGTTACTAGGAAAGTTCTTAAATCAAGCATTCAAACCTGATTTAGGATTTTATTTTACAGATTATATGCTGAAAATTTAATTCTATACTTATTGGATATGTATCCATCTATGTCAAATTATTTCCTATATGACGGAGTTAATTACTATATTTTTGCAGTATTTTCCTAAATTTATTTCTTACTCTATAAATCTAATTTCCTCATGTTGAATAGAGTACAAAATATATCCTATTTCCAATATATATTTATATACAATCAAATTATATAACCTAATTCTCTACATATTTAGAATTGCATTAGTCATAATATTTTATTAATATACAGAGTAGATATTACAAACGATCCATATAGACGTAACCGACATTACGATTACAATGTGATATATATAAACAATATGTATGGGTCAAAATATATTGATATGTTCGATCAAGGATCCAAATTAATTAATTAATCATTTACATAATAAACATAATATAAAAGTTATACTATGGAGCTACATGTATGTACTTCCATTCAGATTGAGAATCGGTAAGTAACTAAAAAAATATACAGATCACATATCCACAATAATTAAAAAGTGAATGAAAAATATTAATAAAAACCAGTTTACATATGACATATCCTATGATATCAAGTCGATATTCTTTAGCTATCTCCATCATCAAATCTATGCAATCACTTAAACAATCCTTCTTGTATTTGTGTGAGAAAACATAATCAGATCGAGCATCCTAACAAATAGTCATATATCCACGAAGTAAATAAAATATAGATACAATTAAATCAAATCCAAAATGCAATCATAAGCATGCATGATAGTTGTTACAGCTGCGTTTTCCTTAGAAAAACTCAATCATTAAATAGATCTTTGTTTCCTCCAAGGATCGGTATTAAATCCCATTGCTGAAGGCAGCCAAGCCTTAACAAAGGATTGCATTTTACTTCACAAGTAACCGCAGACCCAATGGGTGGTAATATTCAACAAACGCTAAGTAAATAAATGGTTGTGCATCCATCTAATGGCTACCATTATTTACGAAAAAGGTTGAACATATAACACAATATGTAATTATCTCCACGATATTTACAAATGAAAGCAACATTATAATATTTAAACCAACCATTTTGTTCATGGTCGTAACACCATTGAAGATGGAAACCATTGAATTCTTAAACAAACAGTATATAATTTTAAAGTAAAAATAAAAAACTTATCATAATTACATAGACCCGAAGGCTAGTTCATCACTTATTATACATCATCACTTACACCGAAGTTGTCGTAAGACCATCCAACATGGTTTCCATCTTCCTTATTTAAACCACCGAATAAATTATAAGAGTTTGTGGTAAATCCATTCGTGATGGAAACCAAAATTATATCATAGAACAAATGCAGTGCATTTAGAAACATTGGCAAGGAAATGGCTGCAAATCCCATACAAGGTAAACCCTAAGGTTTTAGTTTTTACAAAATGATTGTAATCAAAATGAAGAACTTATCTTAAACACAGTTGTGGACACCACTCTTGACCCCACACTCATACCCAGCGTTACCTGCAACCAATGATTTATGGTTTTAGTGAGTATGTATAGTCTCCCAAGCTTTGGTAAATCAAGGCCCTATCAAATTTAATCAATATAAGAACAAGTAAACATAGAACATCACCTGTATGGGCATGGGCGAATTTTTTGAAAGGACCTGGCCATTTCCTCAACCTACAAAGTCTGACATAACAAAAAAGATAAATATATTGCACAAGTTAGAACATGAACTAATGTTCTATTAAATAATGGTAAAAAATGTGCATGTAAAAAAAAATTATTGTATGATTTTGAGGTGTGTTACATAATGATATCAGAGCAAGGTTACAACACTAGGCCCGAATTGGCTCAACACTTAAACTAATAAAGAAACTGGAAAAACTAATTTGCATTATTTTTTGTTTAAATTCTCTTACAAAACAGAAAGAGAGGGATAATTGTATTTTGCAGGAAAACATGGTAGATGCAGAGATGTATGCAGAAGAACAACTTCACCCAGAAAATCCTTTAAAGAATGGCGAGGTTAATTTAAGGGATAGGGAGATTTGGGTAGAATTGAAAGATAGTCAAGATAATAAATATGAACTAAAAATAAATGTGAAATAACTTCGATCAGAGCTAAGAAAGGTCAAAGAAGATAATGAACGAATCATAAAAGCTCAAGAAGAATTAAATATTATTACAATAGCTAAAATAAATAACGATGAAAAAGAGAAAAATAAGGGATCTGAACATGACCTACCAAAAACTGCACCTTACAAACATAAGGGAAGAAAAATGGAATTTTCTACTCATAAGCCTGAAACTTCCAATGAAAAATCAGGCAAACATCACTTAGGAAAACAAAAAGATTGAAGCGAAATTAGTGATGATAACAAAAAGAAAAAGAAATACATAGACCCTATGAGGAAATCTATGGGTATTTTAAAAATATTAAACCACCAATTTTTAATGGGGAAATTGAAAAAGGAAAAGAAGCGGAATCCTGGTTGTCAGGGATGAAGAAGTATTTTTAGATATATAATTATTTTGACAAACTAAAATATAAAATGGACATCTATAATCTGACTGGGAAGGCATATATATGATGGCAGGATGTAAAGAAAGTCAAGAGAATAAAGGAAAGATATGTAACTTGGAAAACTTTTAAAAATCTTTCTAAAAGGAAATACTTATCGAAACAGTACTACGAAGAGAAGGCCAGAGAATTTTATGAGTTAAGACTAGGAGCCATGACGATGAAAGAGCTCTGCAGTAAATTTATGAGCCTATTTCGCTATGTACCTTACATAATTGATGAAAACCTAAAATACAATGTCTTCTCAGTTGTTTTCCTATCATGCTTAAAGAACAGATTGAGTATAACAATCCAAAGACACTGGAAGAAGTAGTGAGACAAAAAATTCCTATTACGACCAAAATAAAAATAAGAGGGAAAGTGTACCAACTTGGAAGAATAAAAGGAAAAATAATTTTGATCGAAGAAAGAAACATAATAAATTCAACAAAAATATAGGGAATAACTATAGAGGGTATCAAGGTAATAACTACAAAAGTTTTAAACCACAGAATTCTACAGTAAAATAACCTTTACTGCATATATCAAGAACATTGTGTTGATGTAATTGTAACTTCGGAATGTATTCACTTGTATATCTTATGTATTGTACTCCAAAGTTTATTTCAAGATGTGTCCGTAATGTACTTGATTCATGTCATGCCCTGATGTTCCTATTGGGAGGTTCTACAATGTAAACAAGTCATGTCAAGTCATTGTGGGTAACCCTCCTATTGATCAAGGGTTAAAGTCTCTGCATTTCCAGGGCACTAGGGTTATTAGACTCTCCTAGAGAAGTCGGCCCTAGTAGGGTTTAGTCAAGTTGGGAATTAGTATAAATAGAGAGCTAGCCTCTCTATTTATCACACACTTACTCACACTCAGTTGTAGAACATAGCTAAGGAAGTAGAAGACACTGGGGCTAGGAAGAAAGAGGTTATTGTTGTCGGGAGATCATATTACTGTTTTGGGGTTTTACCTTTGGTGCTGATTCTATCTCTGAGGAAGTTACAGGGTTTTCTCCATTTATGGTTTCCCTGAGGAAAAACATTGTGTTCATTGTCTCTTGTGTTTGATTGTTGTGCTTGTTATTCTCTCATTTAAATATCCTAATATAATGCTAGCTTAATGTTAAAAATCTAACATGGTATCAGAGCTAACTTGAGAAGAAGACACTGTGCAGCTGCAGGAACTAGGGATTCCTAATTTGTGGATCTCTCTCCATAGATTTTTAGCAAAAGAAGGTTGGAGTAACTCTCCTCCCTAGGGTGCATCTTTCTCTTGAAGAAAAATCCAATTTTGAGGTTTTTTAGTTTTGGACCCGACACTACTGCCGAAAATTAGGGCTTTCCATAGAAGTGGAATTTTTCAGTGACCCCAGGCCTGGATTGATCTCCTACCCAAAATAGAAGTTTGGAGATCAAAATCAAAGAATTTGGTTGGATAGAACTCCGAAAAAACAAAACCCTAATCTACTCCTGAACCAACACTTCAAAAATTCAGCTCCAAATCCAGATCCGACATCTTGACCTGGTAAGATATAAATATTTTGTATTTCCATTTGAGGTTCTCAGTTAATATGTCTCATCATACCAAGCTTGACGAAAATATTGAGGGAGTTGATAAATTTCGAGCCTGGAAGTATAGGATCTCCCTGGTCCTAGAAGAAAATGAGTTGGACTCCTATATCAGTGAGGAGGCTCCAGTTCGAGAGGGAGATGAGGCTAAGGCCTTACACAAGAAGAAGTTGGCTATGGAAAAGAGGATTATTGTTGATTCAATCAAGCATCACCTCTTACCACAGGTGTCATCCCTAAAGACACCTAAAGATATGTTTGATTCCCTAACCAAATTGTTTGAAGGGAAGAACATAAACCGAAAGATGACTATGAGAAACCAACTGAAGAATGTAAAGATCCAGAATGCAGAAACCATCCAGTCATACATTACAAGGGTCTCTAATATCAAGCAACAATTGGAAGCAGTAGATGAATAAGTGGAAAATACAAAGATTGTAATCACCACCTTGAATGGTCTCCCTAGATCATGGGACTCCTTTATTCAAGGAATTTTTGCTAGAAAGAAGTTAGTCAAGTTCAACAAACTATGCGAAGAATGCTCTCAAGAAGAAGCTCAGATAGCAGCTTGAGAAGAAAAGATGGGAAGTGAAGATCAAGCTCTCATAGTTCACTCCAAGAAAAACATAAGAAACTCTCATCACTCCAGAGGTAAGACCTTTCACCATAAATATAACATTAGAAAGGACTTATCTAAATTAATATGCTATACATGTGATGAAAGAGGACACTTTTCCAAATACTATCATAGAAACAAGATTAACTCCCATAAGAACAAGGGAAACAAGCAAAAGACATCATGCTCATGCTACAGAGGATGATGAACCCTCCACAAAGAGAAGCAGAAATGAAAGTGAAGATTCTTCAAGTGATGAAGAGTATGTTTTGATTTATGCTCTCATGGGAAACATTACTCACAGAAGCAATGATTGGCTTATAGACAATGGGGCTTCCAAGCATATGACAAGATTCAAGGAATCCTTTGTGAAACTATCAGAACATGAATCACCTCACAAGGTGAAGCTCAAAGATGACTACCAGTATCCAATAAAAGGTAGTGGGAAATCCTCATATAAGCTAGACTCTGGAAAGTCTATGACAATGAAGGAAGTATTGTTTGTACCAGGACTAAAGAAGAAGCTCCTCTCTATATCTACATTAGATGCAAAAGGAATGAGGGTTGCATTTATAGATCGCCAAGTCATCATGCGGCCAAAGGGAAAGACTATTAATGATGCAGTAGTGATTGGGGAACAAGAAGGAGGACTATACAAATTGAAGGGACATCCAGAATAAGCCTTGGTCCATGACACAGTAGAGACAAATGAAATTTGGCATAGAAGGCTTGCACATGTGAATTACAGAGCACTACCACTTGCAAGCAAAGCTGTTGAACGTCTTCTAGAAATTCAAGCAAAACATGACGGAGTCTACAAAGGAAGTGCAAAAGGAAAGAACACAAAGAAGACATTTCCAAGTAGCGAGAGAAAAACAAAAGGATCTTGGAAACCATCCACTCCGATGTATGCGGTCCAATGCCATCAATTTCACTAAGCGGGTATGTATACTATGTTTCTTTTATTGATGACTTTTCTAGGAAGACATGAATTTACTTCATGAAGAACAAAGATGAAGTATTCAACAAGTTCAAGGAATTCAAAGCCTTGATCGAGAACCACACTGAAAATAATATCAAGAGCTTTCGATCAGATAATGGTGGAGAATTCACATCAAATGAATTCAAAAGAGTTATGCAAAGACTAAGGGATTAAGAGGGAGTTGTCCACTCCATATAATCCTCAACAGTATGGGATTGTAGAAAGGAAGAATAGAACTATCATGGAAGTTGCAAGAGAAATGCTTCATGATCAAGATATTCCTATGCATCTATGGGCAGAAGCTGCTAGAACAATGGTGTATGTATAGAACCATACTCCACATAGAGTACTCGAGAACAAGACACCTGAAGAAGTTTTTTCCAGCAAGAAACCAGAATTCATCCATCTAAGAATATTCAAATGTCTAGTGTACATACACATTCCAAAACAGAAGAGAACTAAATTAGATCTTTCAGGAAAGAAAGGTATATTTGTGGGATACTCTAAAATATGGGAGGCTTATAGAATATACTTCCCAGGATTCAAGAAGATCGACATCAGCAGGGATGTGACATTTGATGATGACTCAGCTTACAACAAATCCAAAAAGAGACTTGCTGAAGAACCTGAGGAAGCACCCAAAATTCATGATACAACCATGAACAAAGAAACTCAAGAAGAAGATCAAGAATTTGAATAACCACAAGAACCTGTAGATCCAACTCAGGAGAAGAATCCTCATAAGAGGAAGCCTTCTTGGGTATGAGAAGCTATCCAAGGTGCAGAAATATATGGGGCTCTAGAAGAGAATCACAGAGAAAGAAAGAGCACCAGATCCTGCTACGGGTATGTAGCATTATTATGTGATTTCATCGATAAAGAACCTTCCAATTATGAAGAAGCGGTAGAACAGAAAGAATGGAAGGATGCTATGATCAAAGAGTATAAATCGATCATGAAGAATGATGTTTGGGATGTTGTCCCAAGAGCAAAAGGGAAGTCAGTTGTAACTTCCAAATGGATCTACAAGATCAAGCATGCTACATATGGTAGCATAGAAAACTATAAAGCAAGATTTGTTGGTCGTGGTTTCTCCCAGAAAGAAGGAATAGACTACGAAGAAACTGTTTCATCTGTAGCCAGATACACTTCCATTAGATCAGTACTTGCCTTGGTTGTAGTGATGAAATGGAAGATACACCAGATGGATGTCAAGACTACTTTCTTGAATGGTGTAGTGGAAGAGGAATTATATGTGGAACAACCACTCGGTTTTGAGACACATGATAGGGAGTCTCATGTGTGTAGATTGAATAAATCCCTGTATAGTTTGAAATAGGCACCCAGGACATGGTACGATAGAATTGACAACTTTCTATCTAGTTTGGGCTTTACCAAGAGTAAAGCAGATTCCAACCTTTACTACAAGGTTGAAGATGGCAACCCAGTGATGCTCCTACAATATGTAGATGATGTGTTTATAACAGGTATGGAGGGGTTGATTGCTGATACGAAGAGGAAGCTTGCTGCTGAGTTGGAAATGAAGGACTTGGGTATGATGCATTATTTTCTAGGCATGGAGGTGTGGCAGAATGCAGATGGAATTTCCCTGGGACAAGGGAAATATACAGTAGAGATCCTAAATAGCTTCTAGATGATGGACAGCAAGGCCATGGCCACACCTATGGCATCGAACCTAAAGCTATTGAGTGATGCTTTATCAGAAGTGGTTGATGCTATGATGTATCGTCAGATGATTGGGTCCTTAATGTACCTGATGAACAGAAGACCAGATATTTGCTTTGCTGTGAACACCTTCAGCCAGTTCTTGATAGATCCGAGACATGTTCACTTGATTGCTGCAAAGAATATTTTGAGGTACATGAGGGGTACAGTTTATTATGGGCTCAAGTATAAGGTGAATCAGAAGATTAACTTGGAGGATTATGTTGATTTAGATTGGGTAGGAAGTGCCATTGATAGGAAGAGCACTTCACGGTGTTGCTTCAGTATGGGACTAGGTGTGATCTCTTGGTTTAGCAGGAATCAATCTTGTGTGGCACTGAGTAAAACTGAAGCAGAGTACGTCACAGCTTGTTCAGCTAGTTGTGAGGTAGTATGGCAAAGGAAGCTACTGTCTGATTTATTTGATCTCCAGTTAGATGCTACTTGTATATATTGCAACAACCAGAGTTGTGTGAAGTTGTCGGAGAACCCGGTGTTCCATGACAAGTCGAAGTATATCGAGATCAAATAGCAATATATCAGGGATATGGTGTAGAGGGGATCATTGAAGCTCCAGTATGTTGTGACGGACGAACAAATAGTTGATGTGTTGATGAAGTCATTAGCTAGAGTGAAATTTGAGTACTTCAGGGAGAAGCTTGGTGTTCTCCAGATCAAGGTTCCTTCCAAGGGGAAGTGATGAGTCCGTGAGCCATTCTAACATGGTGAGAGCATTGGTTCCTTCCATGGTTAGATGTAAGGGCTGATCCATTCTATCATGGTGAGAGGATTGGTTCCTTCCATGTCAGGCATGAGTGCTGAGCCATTATGAAATGATTGTAGGATTGGTTCCTACATGATCAGATATAAGGGCTATTTCCATTTTTGGAAAGGAGGTGCTTGGTCAGTTGCCAGGAATACTTGGTCTAGGACTGAGGACCATTCTGATATGACTATGGGATGTGTTCCCACATGATTAGATATGAGTGCATGGCCATTCTGATGTGATTGAGGGATGTGTTCCCACTTGATCAGATATAAGGGCTGATGCCATTCTCTTGGAGAATGGAGGCACTTGGTCAGTACCAGGAAACCTCAACCTAGGGTTGAGAGCCTTTCCATCATGGTTGGAGGATGTGTTCCCGCATGGTTGGATGTAAGTGCAAATCCCTTCCAGCATGGTTGCAGGATGTGTTCCCGCATGGTTGGATGTAAGTGCAGAGCCCTTCCAGCATGGTTGCAGGATGTGTTCTTGCATGGTTGGATGTAAGTGTAGATCGCTTCCATCATGGTTGCAGGATGTGTTCCCCCATGGTTGGATGTAAGTGCAGATCCTAGCAAGGTTTTAGGATGTGTTCCCACATGGCTAGATGTAAGTGCAGAGCCTTTTTAGCATGGTTGTAGGATGTGTTCCCGCATGGCTAGATATAAGTGTTGTGCCTTTTCGATAGGGTTGTGGGATTTGTTCTCGCATGATCAAATGTGAGTGCTGGGCCTTTCTGATGTGATTATAGGATTGGTTCCTACATGATCAGATGTGAGTGCTGTGCGTGCCTTTTGGACATGGTGTTGGACGTGTTCCTCTCATGGTTAGATATAAGTGTTGGGCGGGCCAATCTAGTTTGGTGTTAGATATAAGTGCTGGGTGGGCCAATCTATTTTGGTGTAAGATATAAGCATTGAAGAAGACCTACATGGAGGCTAGGCCTACAACCATCATGAAAAAGGGTTGTCTCTGTAGAGCTTCTTGTGACGAGAAGAATCATGAGATAGAACCCGTGATGATGATCCAATAGTGATAATGATACAAATCCAGAGATGATGCTCTAGTGATGATTCAAATTGAGTGATGATCTAGATCCAGTGATGATGATCCAGATCGAGTGATGATCCAGATTCGAATATGAAGCTGACTTGAAGATGAAGATAATCTGAAGATGAAGATGACTTGAAGATAAATATGACTTGAAGATGATGAGGACTTGATGATGATCCAGATGATGCAGAGAAGAAGAATTTTGCTAATAAATTGTGTTGAGAGAATACCTTCCTAGTTAAGAGGGAGTGTTGATGTAATTCTAACTTCAGAATGTATTCACTTGTATATCTTATGTATTGTACATCGATGTTTATTCTGGGATGTGTCTGTAATGTACTTGAGTCATGTCATGCCTCAATGTTCCTATCGGTAGGTTCTATAATGTAAACAAGTCATGTCAAGTAATTTTGGGTAACCCTCTTATTGATCAAGGGTTAAAGTCCCCGCAGTTCTGGGGCACTAGGGTTATTAGACTCTCCTAGAGAATGTTATATTTTTAACATTAAGCAAGCATTATTAGGATGTTTAACTGAGAGAATAACAAGCACAAAAATCAAACACAAGAGATAATGAACACAATGTTTTTCCTCGGGGAAACCATAAATGGAGAAAACCCCGCAACTTCCTCAGAGATAGAATCAACACCAAAATAGAAAATCCCAAAACAATAAGATTATCTCCTGATAGCAGTAACCTTCTTTCTCTATAGCCCCAGTGTCTTCTCCTTCGTCAACTATGTGCTACACTTGAGTGTGTATGAGATGTGTGTTAAATTGAGAGGTCACCTCTCTATTTATACTACTTCCCGGCATGACTAAAACCCTACTAGGGCTGACTTCACTAGGTGAGTCTAATAACCCTAGTGCCCTGAAACTCCAAGGACTTTAACTCTTAGACAATAGGAGGGTTACACATAATGACTTGAAATGACTTGTTTAAATTATAGATCCTCCCGATCGGAACATCGGGGCATGACATCATGACTCAATTACATTACAGACACATCCCAGAATAAACATTGGGGTACAAGACATAAGATACATAGATGAATACATTTTGAAGTTACAAATACATCAACACTCCCTCTTAACTAGGAAAGTATTCTTTCAACACAATTTTTAGCACTGGTCTTCTTCTGTGTATCAACTGGATCATCTCATCATCTTCATCTTCAAGTATTCTTCATATTCAAGTCTTATTTTTCTTCGAGTCTTCAAGTCATCTTATTATTCAATTCTTCTTCATCACAGGATTTGCATCATCATGACTACTGGATCATCACATCTGGATCATCACTTGATCTAGATTGTCATCAAGTCTGGATCATCATCATATTTGGATCATCACTTGATCTGGATCGTTATCAAGTCTGGATCATCATCACATCTGGATCATCACTTGATCTGGATCGTCATCAAGTCTAGATCATCATCACATGCTATCTCAGAATGGTGCTATCTCGATTCTTCTCATCACAGAAAGTTCTACAGAGTCAATCTTGTAGGCCTACCCTTAATGTAGGTCTTCATCAGCACTTATATCTAACAGTTAAGTCAGAATGGCCTGGCCAGCACTTACATATGACCTCATCTTGTTAGAAAGGAATGCCCAGCACTCACATCTGACCTCATCTTGTTAGAAAGTCCCAACACTCACATCTGACCATGTGTAAACACATCGCACCAGAATGGCTCAGCACTTATATCCGATCATGTGTAAGCACATCAAATCGGAAAGGCTCTGCACTTACATCTGACCCCATCTGGCCATGTGTAAACACATCGTTCCAGAATGGCTCAGCACTTATATCTGACCTCATCCTGTCAGAAAGGATCTGCACTTACATTCAACCATGTGTAAACACATCGCATTGAAAGGGCATGCACTCACATCTGATCATGTAGGAACTAATCCTATCATCGCATCAGAATGGCCCCTAGTTCTAGATTGAGCTAGCTGGTAACTGACCATGTGCCTCCATTCTCCCAGAGAATGGCAGTTTCCCTTACATCTGACCTACTTGTCAGAATGGCCAACACTCACATCTGACATGGGGGGAACCTAATCCTTTAGCCATGACAGAATGCTTCAGCCCTTATATCTGATCAAGTGGGAACACATCCCTCTCTCACATCAAAATGGATTCTCAGTCCTAGACTGAGTTTTCCTGGTAACTGACCAGGCACCTCCATTCCCAGAATGGCAATAGCACTCATATCTGACATGGAAGGAACCTAAATCCTCTTTCCATGACAGAATGGCTAAACCCTTACATCTGATCATGGAAGGAACTTAATCCTCTCCCATGTCAGAATGGCTCACAGAATCATCACTTCCCTTTGGAGGGAACCTTGATCTAGAGAACACCAAGATTCTCCCTGAAGTACTCAAACTTCAATATAGCCAATGGCTTCATCAACACATCAGCTATTTGATTGTCCGTCACAACATACTGGAGCTTCATTGCTCTCCTCTACACCATATCCCTGATATAGTGATACTTGATCTTGATATGTTTCGACTTGTCATGGAACACTAGATTCTCTGACAACTTCACAAAACTCTGGTTGTCACAATGTATACAAGTAGCATCCAACTAGAGATCAAATAAATCATACAGTAGCTTCCTCATCCATACTACCTTGCAACTAGATGAACAAGCTGTGACATACTCTGCTTCACCTGTACTTAGTGCCAGAAAGGATTGCTTCTTGCTAAACCAAGAGATCACACCTGATCCCATACTGAAGCAACACCCTGAAGTTCTCTTCCTATCAATGGCATTTCCTGCCCAATCTTAATCAACATAACCCTCCAGGTTAATCTTCTGATTCAACTCATACTTAAGCCCATAATCAACTGTACCCCTCAGGTACCTCAGAATATGCTTTTTAGCAATCAAGTGAACATTTCTCGGACCTGTCAAGAACTGGCTCAAGGTGTTCATAGCAAAGCAAATGTATGGTCTCGTGTTCGTCAGGTACATCAAGGACCCAATCATCTGATGATACATTGTAGCATCAAACGACTCTGATAAAGCATTGCTCAATAGCTTCAGGTTCGATGCCATAGGTGTGGCCATGGATTTGCATTCCATCATCCCAAACCTCTTCATACTTCCCTTGTCCAAGGGAGATTCCATACGCACTCTTCCACACCTCCATGCCTAAGAAATAGTGCATCATACCCAAGTCCTTCATTTCAAACTCAACAACAAGATTTCTCTTCGTATCAGCAATCAACCCATCCATACCTATCACAAACAGATCATCTACATATAGTAGAAGCATCACTGGGTTGCCATCTTCAACCTTGCAGTAAAGGTTGGAATCTACTTTACTCTTGGTAAAGCCCAAACTGGATAGAAAGTTGTCAATTCTGCCGTACCAAGTCTTGGGTGCCTGTTTCAAACTGTATAGGTCTTTCTTCAATCTGCACATATGATACTCCTTGTCATGTGTCTCAAAAACGAGTGGTTTTTCTACATACACTTCCTCTTCTACTACACCATTCAAGAAGGAAGTCTTGACATCCATCTAGTGTATCTTCCATTTCATCACTGTAGCCAGAGAAAGTACTGATCCGATGGAAGTGTATCTAGCTATAGGTGCAAAGGTTTCTTCATAATCTATTCCTTCCTTTTGTGAGAAACCATGAGCCACAAATATTGTCTTAAATTTTTCAATGCTACCGTCTGCAGCAAGCTTGATATTGTAGATCCATTTGGAAGTTACAACTGACTTCCCTTCTGGTCTTGGGACAACATCCCAAACATCATTCTTCATGATCGATTGATACTCTTTGATCATAGTATCCTTCCATTCTTTTCGTTCAGCTGCTTCTTCATAACTGGAAGGTTCTTTATCAATGAAATCACATAGTAAAGCTACATACTCGAGGCAGGATCTGGTCCTCTTTCTTTCTCTGTGAATCTCTTCTGGATCCCCATATCTTTTCGTGCCTTATATAATTTCACATACCCAAGCATGTTTCCTCTTATGAGGATTCTTCTCTAGAGGTGGGTCTACAGGTCTTTGTGGTTCTTCAAATTCTCGATCTTCTTCTTGAGTTTCTTCATTCATGGTTGTATCATGAATTCTGGGTGCTTCTGCTTCTTCAGTTTCCTCAGCAGTTCTCTTTCTGGATTTTTTGTAAGTTGTGTCTTCATCAAATGTCACACCCCTACTGATTTCAATCTTCTTGTATCTTGGGAAATATATTCTGTAAGCCTTCAATATTTCAGAGTGTCCCACAAATATACCCTTCTTTCCTAAAGGATCTAATTTTGTTCTCTTCTCTTTTGGAATGTGTATGTACATAGGACAGCCGAATATTCTGAGATGGATGAATTGTGGTTTCTTGCTGGACAAGACTTCTTCAGGAATCTTGTTCTCAAGTACTCTATGTGGAGTACGGTTCTGTACATACATCGTTGTTCTGGTAGCTTCCACCCAAAGATGGATAGGAAGATATTGATCATGAAGAATTTCTCTTGTAGCTTCCATGATAGTTCTATTCTTCCTTTCTGCAATCCCATTCTGTTGTGGATTATAAGGAGTGGACAACTTCCTCTTAATTCCTGAGTCTTTGAATTCATTTGAAGTGAATTGTCCACCATTATCTGATCGAAAGGTCTTGATCTTATTTTCAGTGTGATTCTCAATCAAGGCTTTGAATTCCTTGAACTTGCTGAATACTTCGTCTTTGTTCTTCATGAAGTAGATCCATGTCTTCCTAGAAAAGTCATCAATGAAAGAAAAATAGTATACATACCCACTTCGTGAGCTTGATGACATAGGAGCACATACATCAGAGTGGATGATTTCCAAGATTCCTTTTTCTTTTCTTTCACTACTTGGAAATTTCTTCTTCATGTTCTTTCCTTTTGCACATCCTTTCCAGACCCCATCATGTTTTGCTTGTATTTCTGGAAGACCTTCAACAAATTTGCTTGCAAGAGGTAGTGCTCTATAATGCACATGTGCAAGCCTTCTATGCCAAAGTTCATTTGGCTCTAATATGTCATGGACCAAGACTTGTTCTAGAAGGCCCTTCAATTTGTACAAACCTCCTTCTTGTTCACCAATCACTATTGCGTCATTAATAGTCTTTTCTTTTGGCCACATGATGACTTGGCCATCTATGAATGAAACCCTCATTCCTTTTGCATCTAATGCAGATATGGAGAGGAGGTTATTCTTGAGTCCTGGCACAAGCAATACTTCCTTCATTGTCATAGAATTTCCAGAGTCTCTCTTATAGGAAGTGTTTATGCTAGAAATTGTTCCCAGAATACAAGAGAACAAGCGAACACAATCTCAATAATCTCAATAAAACAAAATGGGGTTTTTAGGGTTTTCAAGGTTTTTTGGTTGAGTAGTTTGATGACAAGAGGGCATGCATTCATAAATCCAAATAAACACTAAATAATAAGCACATAAAGAATGAGATGAATAACATAATAACCATAATCCAACAAAAAACAATACTGAGATTCACCCACAGATGGCAAGCATTCCAAGTATAAAAACTTTGAACAAGCAATGAAATTACCAGCTGAGTAACTAAAACAAGTTATAAATGAAGCCAGAGAATAAACTAAAGGGCATATAGAGCATATGTTTCATAATTCAGTCTTTCAAATACACATAAGAGTCTTTACTTATCTCATAAACAAGTTTGATGACCTCCTCTTGCCAGTCACAAAATCAAACCATTTGTCTTCTTTTAGACTTCCATTAATACTATTCTCCAAAATTGGTTAAGTAACTGAAACCTAACTGTTTTTTAGTCTAACCATCGAATAGTTTCATCTAAACAATATTTACAAAAATAAAGTAACTTTCAAACCTAACTAATAACTAATTATCTTAACAAACTTTATAGATCCTTAGCTGCTTCAGCTAATAAGGCAATCCCTTCTAAGGCTTGAGATTTTCTTCTTGCCTTCAATTGATCTGCCTCCATATCTGCAATCTTCCTCGTTAGCTCTTCATTATGTTGTTGCAGGTCCTAGAAGGTTTTCTTCAACATTGTGAATTGACCTTCTGTATTCCTTTTTCTTTTCAATGCTTCTCTTGAAACTGTGATCAGCTCCTGATAATGGCTGTTTACCTCCTCCAAATCCTCTCCGAGCCTTCTGTTTACCATGACTAAGCCATCATTAATATCCTGCATGTACTCAACCTGATACTTCTATTGTTTTACACTTCTTTGTAAATTCTCTTTTTCTGAATCAAAGGTTTTATTTCCTGCTATGGTTCCCATCTCATTTGGAAGCCATGGAATATTCAATCTCTTATAAATTTCTTCATCTTCTTGCAACAATTCTGTAGGTGTTCCAAGAAATACTAGGTGTTCTTCACTCTCAGCTTTACATGGAACCTTTTCCTCAACCATCACATTCTTCTCTGAGTAAGAACTCTTTATTTCACCTTCCTGCTGTTCCTGCAACATCTGACTTCGTACCTCCAGAAATATATCAGATATTTTAGTATCAGTCAGGATAGAATCTCTTTTTTATTCAATTGGCCTTTTACCTTTACTGTCATCTTTACCATCATTCAATTCTTCCTTAGATGAAGAATCATCTATCACTGTTACTCTTTCTTTGTTCAATTTAGGATTCAACAACTTCTTCATATTCAGTCTGAGTTTATTTCTAGGTCTGGTTTTAGGTATCAAAATAGGTGCAATCTCCCCCAACATTTTGAGAGTCTTACCCTGATGAGTAACTAGGGAAAACTCAACAACTTTTATTTTCTTTCTTTTTGACAGTGCTACCTCATCACCATGGCTGTGAAATTCTTGCTCAGTACAAACCCTAGTTGCATCAGTGACAGGGACTTTATCATCATCAAATAGGCATTTCTCATCTTCTGATAGAACTGTGATAGGACTTTGTCTTTGAACTTCAATATCCTCTTTTTCATCTGAAACTGTCTTTGCAGGTACATCATTTTCAACAGGCTCGGCTTCCTTAATATTTGACTGCAAACTCTTACTCTCATTGTCATTAAGGTGTTGTTTAGATTCAAAGTCTTCATTTTCATTATCTGAAACTTCCTCTAATTTAACCTTGTATTCATCTTTGACCTTTACCTTTTGCCTGAGCTTTCTAATCAAAGTCTGTCCTTTATCAGCTTGTCTTCTGTGAGACTGTCCCTCTTGATCATTTTGAAAACCTCACCAAAAAATGAAATACTCCCAAGTCTTTCCCCTACTTTGTAAAACAGTGTTTATGATAAGCTTGATGAGTCCACGATGGAAAATGGACTACTTTGTATGATTTTGGTGCTCCTTAACTCTGCAAGACATCTTTTCAGACTCTTCAGAAAGAAGAAGGGTAAGTTCATCTTGGAGTCATCACTAATATGCTAAAGAAATCTAAAGTGGTATTTGAAAACAAAAGCATATCTACTATCACAGGTAATATAACTCTGTAATACTTTAATGGGCTCAATCCATTGATGTTTGAAGTTATGAATTGGTACACCTTTACCCCAATCTGCATTCACACCAGGAAGCAAGTACTTTTGTGCATTGAAGGTTAATGTAACCTTCTTAAACAATAATTCTCCCTCGTTCAAGATGCCTGTTGCCTCAGCTATCAACTCCTTAGTTATTTTGAATTGTAAAGTATCAAAAGACACAATGTCTTTATCAAAGCATTGAGCAAATTTATGAGACACCTCTGCATGATATCCATCAATATTTTTGAAAAATGTTAACCATTCTGCGTTTGAAAATAACTCTATACATTCTGGAAAATTGTCTACCCAACTTAGGTCAGTGGGCTCTGCTCTATTTGTTTTTCCACTTTTCTTCATCTTTACTATGGTTTAACAGCACCTGTCGATATCCCACAGTCTAACTATCTTCAAATCATAACAGTCTGACCTAACACACAGTTCAGAAATCTTTTGTACTAAATCACAACAGTCTGACCCAATCACAGAGTTCAAGGAACTCCAACAAGTTCTACTTTGAATTTTACTGTTTTAAATGATGAATACTTTGAATCTATTTGTTAGTAATTCATTATTCACAGTGTATTAGGTGAAAAACTCATATTCTTCCTTCGAATTTTATCATTAATGATTTCATCAAAAAATCCCCAAATTAAGAAAACCCTAGAAATGACACATGGGATACCTGTTTAGAAGACAATTACGAGCGATGGAATGCAATCACTTCAATGGTTAAGTGTCGAATTTCATGTTCTACCTATCTCTAACCGTCTAGACCACTTCAAGCAGTTGTTGCTGAAAATCCCTAATTCCTCATTAAGTTGAAAAATCCTGATTTCTCAGCAGCATCTTCTCACCATGACCTTCAATATCCTTCGTGTCCTTTAGATAGGAAACATACTCCCGAAAAACCTTGTCTCATTATGTGCACTGTCATCATTTATCCTGCTCTACATGCAATCGCCACGATCTACCTCTCATGATGAGAATCCACCTATTTCAATGTTAAAACTATGCAGGACACGTATCAAATGCATCAAATGATATGATTAACACCTCGGAGATAAGACACCCAAAAAATTGGACTGAAAAAATGATGATTTTACCATTCTCGATTTTCTTGTAGCGCTCTAGTGTATCTATTTTGCTCTTGCACTACAGGAAAGTCCTATCAAATAATTTCACATTATTAGGCCACTAATAAGGATTAAAACTTGATTTATGTGTTCAATCTCGACCTTAGTGTCATTTATAAAACTATTTAATCCATATATTCCTTGTAAAACCCTTCAATAATGAAATCAAAACAAAATTTATACAAACAAACTTAAAAAATCAAAATCATAAAAATTAAAAGTTTGAAATCAAAATTATCTTTATAAACAAAATTTTCTAGAAACAAAAATACTAGCAAGGTTCAAAAACAAAAATAAAAGCATAAAACTAAGGAAAAAATCATGACCTAACAGGAAGATTCCCCACTACCCTTTATTGGATATTGGTAGTCATCTCCTAGCTTCACCTTGTAAGGTGATTCATGTTCTGAAAGTCTCACAAAGGATTCCGTGAATCCAGTCATATGTTTGGAAGCCCCACTATCTATAATCCAATCATTGCTTCCATGAGTAATGTTTCCTATGAGAGCGAAAATCAAAACATATTCATCCTCGCTTGAAGAATCTTCACTCTCTGGTTCTCTTTGATGAAGGTTCATCATCCTCTACCTAATGAGCATGATGTCTTCTCTTGTTTCCCTTCTTCTTGTGAGAGCTACTTTTGTTCTTAGGACAATCTCTAGCAAAGTTTCCTCTTTCATTACATGTATAGCAAATGAACTTAGACTTATCTCTAGGATTTCTAGAGTTATTTCTTTGATGAGAGTACTTACTTCTGTGATGGCTAGATCTGGGTTTCTTGGATTGTAATGTGAGAGCTTGATCTTCACTTCCCATCTTCTCTTCTCAATCTTCTATCTGAGCTTCTTCTTGAGAACATTCTTCCCATAGTATGTTGAACTCAACTAACTTCTTTCTAGCATAGATCCCTTGAATGAAGGAGTCCCATGTCCTAGGGAGACCATTCAAGGTGGTCATCACAATTTCTGCATTCTCCACTTCTTCATCTACTACTTCTAACTGTTTCGTGATTTGAGTGTTAGGGCATGCACCTAAATAGTCCTTAATATGGGTAACTCCATGGGTTTGACTGAAAATAGTCTTAGGGGTGTCGGGGGTTAAATCAAAGTCTTCTATTGTAATAAACCCGCGGCTTAAGGCCAGGGTTAGGGTTTTGGGTGCCCATGGTATTGAATCCATGTTTTTGTAAACAGTGCGCTATAAATAGGCACTTGTGTAAATAAGAAAGGTTAGGTTTTATGATGTAAGAAAGACTAAGGCGAAGTTAAGGCTGATTTTGTAAGGAAAGGTTAAGTCCCAGCTGTGTGCGTGGATGACCTCTGCAGCTGTGTGCGCAGAGGGTTTTTGTAAGAAGATTGAGAAAATATCTGCAGCTGTGTGCACAGAGGCTTGTTGCTGTGTGTGCGGCTGTTAAGGACTGAAGGGATCTGCAGCTGAGTGCGCAGATCAAACTGTGGTTTTGTAGCAAGTTGAATAAAACACAGTTTGTGGACGTATCCCCTACTTTGGGGGTGAACCACGTTATATTTGGTGTTGTGGTTTCTTGTGTTGTTTCTATTTCTGTTGTCTTTTATGCATTAATAAATGTACACATTTGATAACTCAGATCACTGCTAATAACAAGCTTTGTTGTGAATTCCTTGTAGTGGGTTAAGCAAGTCACGGTTGTTTATCTATTTGCGAAGTTGTATAAAAGTGAATGACACAGCTGTGTAATTATTGATTAATAAGTTAGTAAAGGCTAAGGTACAGTAATATCCCTCTCTGCATGCAGAAACTTGATTCTGTGGCACCCCATTGCTGTTTCGGGTGAGACTGCAACCTGTGCGCAGGTTGTTGCTGAAAGGGCCAACACAGTGGGTCTTTTGTTGGTGCGACATAAAAGGATTAAACCCGGGTCTGCCCTATTGCCCAACAAATTGGTTCCTTTGCCGGTTGAACTCAGTATCTGCTCAAGAGGGGTTTACGTTGTACCTCGAGGGCTATGTTCTGGAGGCCCTCTGTGACGGAAATCAGTGATTGGTTTGCTGAGACTTATCTGCAATTTGCGCAACAAGAGAACACAAATTCGCGTTGTAGCGCACGTGACTTTTTACAAAGGTATGTTTTTTGTGATGCTTATGAATTTTTTTTTAGTAGTATCCACATAGAGTTGCACTAGTGGTTGTCTAGGTTAACAGAAAGAAGGACGACCTGCCAAGCTCAACGGGTTCCCACGTGGACCCCCACAAGGGTCAATCTTGTGCAACACGTGAACAACGAGGTATCCCGCACTGTTGATTTCTGGACGACGCGCACATTGGAAGCTTTCGTAACAGAGTTTGCCATTAACACAAGTACCTCCTTTAGCAAAGCTAAACGACAGTTCTTCAAAGGTCCTCGTGGTAAGTTTTTGAATTCATTAAGCTTGCGGATTAAAATACTATTGGCTGAAAAGGGTATATTGTGGTTTGAATCAGACTGCTAGCTTTGTAGTACTAACATATGTTTGCAAGTGATAATACCTTCGACGAGCAAAGTGGTTTGCTGCGAAGTGGAAAAAGGTACAAAAGAGATTTTGACTCCTATTCCTTAGGTCAGGCTACCAAGTCTTCCCCTGTAAATTCTGAAGAGTCAGGCTCTGAGGAAATTCCTTCGCTTGGAAACCCCCCTGTCACCCCACAGCAAAGCTCTGTTACCCCTGAAAGTCTGTCGCAGTCTGACAGTCCACCAAGTCCAAGTATTCCAGCCACATGCCTGTCTGTCCCTGTAACTCCCTCCCCATCAACGTCCTGCCCCCCTCTTAGAACCGCCATGGCCCACCTGGTTGATGACATTAAGCTCCCCATCTTAAAAGGCATGGGATCAGAGGACCCCGAACAGTTCTGTTTTTTATGTGAAGCAGTATGGAATGCAAAGAAAATTACCGAACCAGATGTGAGAGTCGCGCAACTCATTACTTCTTTTCGGGATAGGGTCTTGACCTTGTTCATGAAGTTCTCAAGTACTCAGAGCCCTACGCTAGATGAGATTTAGGCAGCAATAACCAAAGAATTTAAAAAGCCTAAATTGGAATCGCAGAGCATCATCAAACTCAAAGAGATTCAATAGCGGTGCGGTGAATCTGTGTGGGACTTTGACCAGAGATTCAAAGTCCTCCTCTACCAAGTCAGCTTTACCATTAGTCCTGCGCAGCACAAGGAATATTTTATCGCGGCATTATTACCCCATATCCAAACTCTGCTCATGCAACAGAAGGTTGCTGACCAGCAAGAAGCTCTGGAAATCACAATGAAGCTGGAGACTGCCCCTGTCGGAGATGATTCTGGTATTGCTCAAATCCAAGCGCAGCTAGCCGTGATGGCCCTGGAACTTCACAAGATGAAAAAGGGAAAACCTGATCGCGAAGAGGTTTGGTGTACGCAATGTCAGACCGAAGGTCACGACAAGGAACGGTGCCCTCTGGTAAGAAAGTACCTGCGTACAGGTGCGCCGGACCCATTTCCACCACAAGTTCTATATTGTGAGCTCTGCAGAACAACCGGTCAGCACCGACCGGAGAACTGTCACCTGCTGCAACAGTACGAACAGGGACCTAAGAACCCCTACTGTAATTTCTGCAAGTCCATAGGTCATAATGAGGATGAGTGCTGCACCTATGATTCCTACCGGGTGCGCAATGACGGCCCCAGTAGTGATAGCTATGGTTACCAGGGGGGTGCCTTTGGTAGAGGTTCGTCTGGAGGCCGTGGTGGTATGGCCGGCAGAGGCCGAGGCCAGTTGGTATGTTACAATTGTAACCAAGCTGGGCATTTGGCTCGTGACTGTCGGAACCCTACTACGACATGTCGATACTGCCGCGCGGTAGATCATGTGATTGAGTAGTGTCCACAACTCATAGCCAAGATTCAGGCACGACAGAGTGCCCCCACGCGGAATATCCAGATGATTTCAGTTGAGCCCAGACCTGCCACAACTATCAATGTTGTCACACGGAGTGGAGCTATGACACACCCACCGGATACAAAAATACAGCCCGCCGACGCTCGGGTTCGTAAGGCCCCTGTGAAAATCCCAGCATTTGATATCACAAGAGAAAGAGAGACATTTATGGAAGCTAAGAAATATTTTGCTGGCCCTAGCACATCCATTACACCTACACAATCTCAGCAACTATCTTCGCATCCCCAGGAAGCCCCATGGGATAACATAAGTACCCTATCCTCCTTTTTACAGAGTTGCCTCAAACTGTTACGAGATCAGGATGCTCTGACTAAGCTACAAGAAGTCATTGCTTCCTGCAGACCTCACCACAGTTCTGTTCAAGACAAAACTGTTCATAGAGTGAACCAAACCGGCAGGGAAATGAGATTGAATGCTCAGATAGGGGCATATCATCTGACTGATGTTATCTTGGACGTAGGGTTCGACGTAAATGTGTTAACTAAACAAACCTGGGAACACATGGGAAAACCCCCCCTCGCCTGGTCCCCTATCCAGTTGCGGCTAGCCAACCAGCATAGGATTGTGCCTCTAGGAAGTTTCCTGAGTGTCCAAATAGATATTGCCGGGGTCAGTACTGTCGTGGAATTCGAAGTAATTGAGATCATTGATGATAGCGACCCCTACCCAGCCTTGTTAGGAATTGAATGGGAAATGGAAAATGCTGCAGTTATTAACCTAAAGAAGAGACAGATGATCTTTGAAGGGAAAGACTTGAGAGTCATCCTACCCCTGGATCCCTCACAGGGGGAACGGTACATAGAACCACTACGACAAAAGGATCAGGATGATGTGGAGCACATCTACACTATCACCGCCCAGGACAGAGGTTCTGAGGATCCTCCTACCGCAGATTGGGAGTCTGGTAGCTCCTGTATGACCAACTCGGAAGATGACTTAGAGAGTTGGCAGAACTGATTATATGAGCTCCATGGACATAGTAGTACCATACCTACTAAATCTCTTAGATGGATCAGCTCACAACCAAGCGCTCTCCCTACTTTTGATGGTTCAACGGACCCTGACCCATTTATCGTCCAATTCTCAGGTCAGATATTGGAGCCACGGAAATTGACTTCTCTGGAGTCAGCACTTAGAGTCTCAGTTGCCAAATGGTGGAAGAGCCATAAGCCACAGATTCCTAACTGGGAAGGCTATCAGAGGCTCCTTCGACTGAGATTTAAGGGCCAGCCTGAGGGGGTGCGAAACAAGTTCGATGGAAAATCTAGTCCACAAGCACAATTGGCAAACTTCTATGAAGCATGGAGGTATGTACCTCGAAACGAATGGGTACATCGATTCATCCATACCTTGGCACCGATAGCTCAGACCTGGTACGAGGAAGCTGAGCTCCACCTAGATACTGTAAGTTGGGACTGTCTTGTCCATAGTTTTATACATACTTTTTCTACTAATGATGTCTGCCCAGCTCTAGACGTAGCTATCAGGATCATCCATACCAAGGTCTTTGATGACCAAGAACTAGTAGAACAATGACCGGATTGGACAGTGCAGGAATCCCATGCCCTAGAATGTTATAATTTCACCATTGAGGAGGATGAGGACCCGCGCAATATCGCTATCCCTGAGTCAGAATGATGCTGCGATGTGCAAGGACCAGTCATCGAAGCCCCGGAATTAAATCAGCCCCTGAAGACACGCACAGTTAACATTGGATCTGAAGAACAGCCTAAGCTCGCCACAATTGGTGACTATTGGGATGACGAAATGGTCAGTAAGGTAACCCAACTTCTCCACGAGTACCAAGATATTTTTCCAACAAAGTTTTCCGAAATGAAGGGTATCTTGGGTGAGATTGGCATAATGAAGATCCCTTTGAAACCTGATGCAAAACCTGTGAAACAACGGCCTTATAGATTGAATCCGAAGTATAAAGAAAAGGTTAAGGTGGAGCTGGATAAGATGCTCACCGCAAGAATAATTGAACCTGTTGAAGAATCTGAGTGGGTCAGTCCTATGGTGGTCCAGGAGAAGAAGAATAAGGGTGAAATCTGCATCTGTGTCGACCTCAGGAAATTAAATGATGCATGTCTGCATGATCCCTTTCCTACCCCCTTTACAGACGAAGTGCTCGACAATGTTGGAGGCCAAGAAATATACTCTTTCACTAATGGGTTTTCTGGATACTATCAGATCCGAATTGCTCCAGAAGACCGGCATAAGACAACATTTGCTACCGAAATGGGGTCCTTTCAGTATACTGTCATGCCCTTTGGGCTGAAGAACGCACCTGCTATATTTTCTAGGGTCGTCATCTCTGCGTTCAAGGAATATATACATAAATTCTTAGAAGTTTATTTTGATGATTGGACTATTTTTGGGCTAGTAAAAGATCACCTCACTAGTTTGAGACTTATGTTAAACAAGTGTAGACAGCACCAGATTGCTTTGAATCTAAAAAAGTGTATCTTTTGTGCCCCTTTTGGAATTATCCTTGGTCGTGTTGTCTGTAAGCAGGGATTGATGATGGATCCTGCGAAGATAGCTATTATTGTAAATATGCCACCCCCGAAGTCTGTCAAACAACTGCACACGACACTCAGTCACACTGGTTACTACAGAAAATTCATCCAAGGATATGCTCAAATTACCGCTCCGATGGAAAGGCAGTTGAAGAAATATAATAAGTTCGAATGGACATCGGAGTGCCAGGCCAGCATAGATATTTTGAAGAAAAGAATGGTTACTGCCCCTATTCTAGTATTTCCTGATTGGAACAAAGAATTTCATGTGCATGTCGACGCATCCTCCATTTCTCTAGGGGTGGTATTGGCTCAACCAGGCGCAGGTCAGATCAACCACCCTATTTCTTTCGCCAGTAGAAAATTATCCACTGCAGAGAAAAATTATACTACAACCAAGTGGGAAGGCCTTGCTATGGTGTACGCACTACAGAAGTTTCGACATTATCTGTTAGGATCACATTTTAAGATGTTTACTGACCATTCTGCTTTGAAATATTTGGTTAATAAGCCAGTGCTACGAGGAAGAATATGCATATGGATGATTTTGTTCCAAGAATATGACTTCGAAATCATAGTTAAGCCTGGGAGACTGAACCTAGGACCGGACCACTTGTCGAGGCTCGAGTCAGGCGAAGAACCCACCAGTTTGGATGAGGGCCTCCCTGACGCGCAGCTGTTTTCCATCTAGATAGTCGATGACTACTTCCAGGATATTTCTCAGTACTTGTCTACAGGGTTTCCACCTGTTGAAATGACCACACAACATAAAAAGCAGCTGATAGTGCGAGCAACGGACTTCACCCTAATATCCAGCCAGCTGTACAAGATGGGACCAGATGAAATACTGCGCATGTGTGTTTTGGAGCATGAACGACCCCTGATTCTGGCCGAGGCACATTCTGGTACGGCAGGAGGTCATTATGCAGGGAAAGCTATAGCACAGAAGATTTTGACAGCCAGCTTATGGTGGCCCACCGTTCACAAGGATGCAAGAGAATATTTCCACAGCTGTGATGTCTGTCAGAGGACAGGCAAACCATCTCGCCGGGATGAAATTCCCCTAGTTCTGCAGGTAACCTTACAAGCTTTTGACAAATGGGCCATTGACTTTGTTGGCCCCATCAACCCCCCTGCGAAGAAGTCTGGTGCGAGATATATTATTACAGCAAGTGACTACCTTACCTGTTGGGATGAAGCCCAACCGGTCAAGAACTGTAGCATTGCTACAGCTGCGTAATTCATCTTTGATCACATCTTGTCCAGGTTTGGGTGTCCTCGCATCCTTATGAGCGATCAAGGATCACATTTATTAAATAAAACTATTGCAGTGCTGACTGAAGAATTTCAAATATACCATCAGAAAAGTACAACCTATCATCCACAAGCCAATAGGACTGTCGAAGCTTTTAATAAGATCCTGGAGCATGCTTTGACAAAGATTTGTAATGCTAACAGAGATGATTGGGACCTTCACATTCCAGCAGTGCTATGGGCTTACAGAACTACTTGCAAAAAGTTGACAGGCCATACACCTTTCCGATTGGTTTATGGGCAAGAAGCTGTCATGCCTATGGAATACATTGTTCCCAGCCTCAGAATATCTGCTTTCACCGAGATGGATGACCCAGCCATAATAACAGAGAGACTGAAACAGATACTAGAACTCAAGGAGGATAGATTTATTGCAGGTTTCCAGCAACAGGTGCAGAAAGCTCGAGAAAAAGCGTGGCATGACAGACACATTAAGAAGAAACAATTCTAGCAGGGTGATCTTGTGCTCCTCTATGATAGCAAATTCATGAAGTTCCCTGGAAATTTTAAAACACATTGGAAGGGACCGTATATAGTCCATAAAGTTACTGATGGGGGCGCAGTCCAACTAGCTAAGTTAAATGGAGATCTCTTTCCGTCTATGATAAACGGGAGTCGTCTAAAGAAGTACAAGGACAAGCCAAGTCCTTAGACTTGAAGGTAGCACCAAGAAAGAAAAGTTTACGTACCCAGCATAGCTACTCGCCACACTGGGGAATGTCGTATGGGACGCCGAAGGTTGGTCAGGGGACGCAGGTTCACCCTGTGACGAAGGGGAAAGTGGTTGTTATGTCATAGGTTGGAACTGTGTCGCAGTCTAGGATGAGATGGATGGGACAAAACACATTTGACGACGGCGGCACGTGAGCTACTCTTCATAACTGTAATTATGAGATTTCGGGAAAATATCAGGCTGGGTGTGGCGAGATTTCTGGTATTCAAGCAGATTTGATGTCATTACTACACTATGATGACAGATTCTGTAACAGAATTCTATAAGTAAGCTACATTGGCTTGTGAAATCTTCCTCGAAGCACTTCGTGGAGTTTGCTTGACTGGAGCCATGTCAAACAATTGTGAAGTCCAGGAGCTCATACGAGAGTTCAGAGAGAGAGGATTGCAGAACCTTTTGAGTAATCTGCCAGTACAGTCGTATTTGGCTTAGGTACACAGGCAGGTAGAATTTTGATCTAAACCAGGCGAAGGCAGGCACAATTTTGCTCTAACATGGAGCCACGACGGCCATAAGACCTCGCCAAATGACTCTAGTGAGCCCCACCATGAAATCTTCCGGCATAACAGAACCATGGCAGTTGTGTGTCTTATGCACCGTGACATACAATTCCAGGGGACCCCAAGCTGTGGATGGTTAAGTATCGCCAACTCGACCAAACGATGGGGTTTCAGCTGGACCCACAAGGCCTTATTCCGCATCGATATCAAGCAGCAGAAAGAAGTGGGCAGCTGGCCACTAGCAGGAAGGATTCCAGGAACCAGCGCACAATGTCTTCACCAAGCAAATTTTACCACCAGCCGAGCAGATAAGTGCCCCGGGACGGGACACTCGTGAGTCTTAGGGGCCTGTTAGGGTGCGCACCTCAATGGTCCTTAAGATGGGTAACTCCGTGGGTTTGACTGAAAATAGTCTTAGGGGTGTCGGGGGTTAAATCAAAGTCTTCTATTGTAATAAACCCACGGCTTAAGGCCAGGGTTAGAGTTTTGGGTGCCCATGGTATTGAATCCATGTTTTTGTAAATAGTGCGCTATAAATAGGAACTTGTGTAAATAAGAAAGGTTAGGTTTTATGTTGTAAGAAAGACTAAGGTGAAGTTAAGGCTGATTTTGTAAGGAAAGGTTAAGTCACAGCTGTGTGCGTGGACGACCTCTGCAGCTGTGTGCGCAGAGGGTTTTTGTAAGAAGATTGAGAAAAGATCTGCAACTGTGTGCGCAGAGGCCTGCTACTGTGTGCACGGCTGTTAAGGATTGAAGGGATCTGTAGCTGAGTGCGCAGATCAAACTGTGGTTTTGTAGCAATTTGAATAAAACACAGTTTGTGGACGTAGCCCCTACACTGGGGGTGAACCACGTTATATTTGGTGTTGTGGTTTCTTGTGTTGTTTCTATTTCTATTGTCTTTTATGCATTAATAACTGTACACATTTGATAACTTAGATCACTGTTAATAACAAGCTTCGCTGTGAATTCCCTGTAGTGGGTTAAGCAAGTCACGGTTGTTTATCTATCTGCAAAGTTGTATAAAAGTGAATGACACAGCTGTGTAATTATTGATTAATAAGTTAGTAAAGGCTAAGGTACAGTAATATCCCTCTCTGCTTGCAGCAACCTGATTCTGCGGCACCCCATTGCTGTTTCGGGTGAGACTGCAACCTGTGCGCAGGTTGTTGCTGAAAGGGCCAACACAGTGGGTCTTTTGTTGGTGCGACATAAAAGGATTAAACCCGGGTCTGCCCTATTTCCCAACACTGAGAAACCCTTGTGAAGTAATACAGGATGGTCTCTGCATTCTGGATCTTCACATTCTTCAGTTGATTCTTCAGAGTCATATTTCGGTTTATGTTATTCCCTTCAAACAATTTGGTTAGGGAATCAAACATAGCTTTAGGTGTCTTGAGGGAGGACACCTGTGGTATAATGTGATCCTTGATAGAATCAACAATGATCCTCTTTGCCATAACCAACTTCTTCTTATGCAAGGCCTTCGCCTCATCTCCGTCTGGGGCTGGAACCTCCTCATTGATGTAGGACAACAACTCATTCTCTTCCAGAACTAGGGAAGTCCTATACTTCCAGGCTCGAATGTTATCATCTCCCTCAAGATTTTCATCAAGCTTGGTATGATGAGACATTTGAACTGAGAACCTCAAATGGAAATACAAAATATTTACATCTTACTAGGTCAAGATATTGGATCTGTATTTGGAGTTGAAATCCTGCAGTACTGGTTCAGGAGCAGATTAGGGTTTTGATTTTCTAGAGTTATGTCCAACCAAATTCTTTGAAACTGATCCCTAAATTTGATTTTGGGGAGGATATCAATCTAGGCCTGGGCTCACTGAAAAATTCCTCTTCTATGAAAAGCCCTAATTTTCGGTAGTAGTGTCAGGTCTAAAACTGAAAAACCTCATAATTGGATTATGCTTCAACAAAACGATGCAACCTAGGGAGGAGAGTTATTCTACCTTACTTTTGTTGAAAATATGTGGAGGAATATCCATAAACTAGGAATCCCTAGTTCTCGTAGCTGCACAGTGTCTTCTTCTCAAGTTAGTTTTGATTCCATGTTAGATTTTTAATATTAAGCTAGCATTATTAGGATATTTAAATGAGAGAATAACAAGCACAACAATAAAACACAAGAGACAATGAACACATTGTTTTTCCTCGGGGAAACCACAAATGGAGAAAACCCTGCAACTTCCTTAGAGATAGAATCAACACCAAAATAGAAAAGCCCAAAATAGTAAGATGATCTCCTGACAGCAGTAACCTTCTTTCTATCTAGCCCCAGTGTCTTCTCCTTCCTCAACTATGCGCTACAGTTGAGTGTGTGTGAGATGTATGTTAAATAGAGAGGTCAACTCTCTATTTATACTGCTTCTTGGCATGACTAAAACCCTACTAGGGTTGACTTCACTAGGTGAGTCTAATAACCATAGTGCCCTGAAACTGCAGGGAATTTAACCCTTACACAATAGGAGGGTTACCCACAATGACTTGACATGACTTGTTTACATTATAGATCCTCCCGATTGGAACATCGAGGCATGAAATCATGACTCAATTACATTACAGACACATCCCGAAATAAACATTGGGGTACAAGACATAAGATACATAGACGAATACATTTCGAAGCTACAAATACATCAATAGAAAAGTTGGCCCTAGTAGGGTTTATTCAAGTCAAGATTTAGTATAAATAGAGATCTAGCCTCTCTATTTATCACACACTCACTCACACTTAGTTGTAGTGCATAGCTGAGGAAGGAGAAGACACTGGGGCTAGGAATAAAAGGGTTACTGTTGTCGGGAGATCATCTTACTGTTTCAGGGTTTTACTTTTGGTGCTAATTCTATCTCTGAGGAAGTTGCAGGGTTTTCTCCATTTATGGTTTCCCCAAGGAAAAACACTGTGTTCATTGTCTCTTGTGTTTGATTGTTGTGCTTATTATTCTCTCAGTTAAATATCCTAATATAATGCTAGCTTAATGTTAAAAATATAACACATTGCACCAAAAGATCCCTTCAAATGTTGAGTGTGATGGGCCACATTAATTCAAAGACTACCCATTAAGAAAGAAAAAATTTCATGTTCATTCCATCTAGGAATTCGTTATAGTTGGAGACATGTCAAGGATCATGCCCAGAATTTGTGCTTCTTTGGAAAGCTGATAAGCAGACCATTAGACTTCCCTGGTCGAGATTGAAGGTATGATAAATAATCAACATATTTCCATTTTTATTGATCCAAGTGCAAGTTTGATTTATATATCACCTAGAATAGTTCAGTTATGTAAATTAGTACCAAAAAAATTTGATAAGTCATGGATGGTACAATTAACCACTGGTACTAAATGTAAAATTATCGGTTTTGTTAAGAATTGCCACTCATTGATGAATGGTTTCTTTGCGCATGTTGATGTGAATATTATTCCTTTAGGTTCCTATGATATATTAATAAGAATGGATTGGATATAAATACACAAAGTAATGTTAAATTGTTGTGGAAAAACTTTTAGATGTACAAACGATGCTAGAAACACTATAAAAGTAAAAGGGATTCCTAGGAAAGTTAGAAGAGAGTTATCTCCGCTCTACAAATGGAAATGTCTGTAAGAAAAGATGCAAAGTGTTTTTTGTCTATATAATGAATGATAATGATCACAAAAATAAAATAAAACTAGAAGACGTACCAGTCTTAAAGGTGTTTGAAGACATATTTCCAGAAGAATCCCCTAGAATTCCCTTGAATAGAGACATTGAATTCATAAATGATTTGATACCTAGAGCACTACCAACATTGAAATATACTTACCAAATGAACATAATAGAACTTGCAAAGATAAAATATCAACTAAAATAATTGATTGATAAAAATTATATTCAACCTAGTGTTTCTCCTTGGAGAGCGCCGGTCTTATTTGTGAAAAGAAAGACGAAACCATAAGGTTGCACATATACTATTGAAAAATAAATAAAATGAAAATTAATAATCAATATCCTCTACCCCGGATAGACGATCTATTCTATCAATTCCATGGGGAAACTATATTTTCGAAGATAGACTTAAGGTTTGGTTATCATCAAGTGTGAATAAAAGATGAGGACATCTTTAAAACTGCATTTAGAACCTGATATGGTCACTGGGAGTTTGTCATAATGCCTTTTGGGTTGACAAACGCACCTGCTGTATTCATGTTCTTAATGAGAAAAATCCTAAGTATCTACATGGATAAGTTTTTGGTTTTTTTCATAGACGACATATTAATCTACTCGAAGAACGTACACAAATATAAAGAACACTTGAAGATAATTCCACAAGTACTAAGAGAAAAATAATTGTATTGTAAGTTCAGTAAATGTGATTTATTTAAAGATATGATTCAATACCTTGGACACGTAGTTTCCAATGATTGAATCTATATTGACCTTAACAAAATCAAAGCATCATTGAATGGCGGGTTCCTAAAAATGTTACTAACAAAAGATCATTTATGGAGATTACCAAATACTATCGGAATTTCATCAAAGGCTTTTCTAATATTTCCTATCACATAACTTAATTGGAGAAGAAAGGTGGAAAGTTTGAGTGGAATGAAAAATGTATGAAAAAATTTAATAAACTAAAACATCTACTAACTATCACCATGATCCTAAATATTGTTGATCCTTTCAAGGACTTCTTCGCATGTACCAACGCTTGCAAAGAAGGATTAGTCGGGGTTTTAATAAAGGAAAATTATCTCATGGCATATGAGTCTAGAAAATTAAAGGAACATGAAAAGAATTATGCTATGCATGATTTGGAGCTTGCTGCCATAATTCACGCCTTAAAAATGTAGCGACATTACCTTATCGAAAGGAAATTTCTACTTATGTTAGATAATATAAGTATTAAATATTTATTTGATCAATAAAATTTGAATTCTAGATAGGAAATATGGTTTTCCTTCTTAAGAAAATATGCTTTCGAAATCAAACACATAAAGGGAAAGGAAAACAAATTTGTTTACGCTTTGAGTTGTCATTCAAATTTATTGTTTGCAAGAAGCATCTATGAATCTGATCTGGAAAATCAGATCCTAAGCATATAAAAGTTTGATAGGGGATATCAAATTTTAAAAGAAAAGACTACTAAAAATGAATAAAATCAAGTAAAAACACTTTTCATCCTAAATAAAAAAGCACTGTTGCTACATAAAAATAGGATGTAAATACCAAAAATAGCATAAATCAAAATTACAGTCATGAATGAGCTAGATAAATGAGCGTGTTCAGGGAATCCTAGATACCTGAAAATAATCACCATGATCAAACAAGTTTTCTTTTGTACAAACATGAAGAAAGAAGTGGCAGAATACTTAGCTTGTTGCATAGAATGTTAGAAAGCTAATGCAGAACATCAACATCTGGTAGGACTATTGCAGCCACTACCCATTCTAGAATGGAAGTGGGAAACAATTAGTATGTATTTTATAATAGGCCTATCGAAGAATTTTTGATAGCATGATTCAATCATGGTCGTAGTTGATAAATTAAGTAAGGATTTTCATTTTATTCTTGTAAAATCTACCTATAAAACTTATAATATTGCATATATTTTTATGAAAGAGATATTCAGGTTACATGGCGCACCAAAAGTAATAGTCTCAGATAGAGACACAAAATTTACAAGTAATTTTTGGAAGTCTTTGTTTAAAGGTTTAGGAACACAGTTAAGGTTCAATATTGCATATCATCCACAAACGGATGGGAAGGATGAAAGGCTAAGCCAAGCCCTAGAGGACATGCTAAGAAAGTATGTCATGGACAAACTAGGTATGTGGGAAGACTACCTACACTTAGTATAATTTGCTTAGAATAATAATTTTCAAGTTTCTACAGGTATGAGTCCCTTTGAAAATTTATATGGATGCAAATGTAATACTCCAATTTCATGGAGCAGTCCAGTTGATAGCTTAATTTTAGGAACGGACTTATTAAAAGATATGGAGCTAACCGTGAAAGAGGTACAACAAAACTTAAAGGCTACCCAAGACAGGCAGAAAAGTTATGCTGACCTAAAAAGAACTCCTAGAGAGTTCCAGGTGGGTGAACATGTATAAAGGTAAATCCCAAGAAAATTTCCTTGGGATTGGGAACGTATTCAAAGTTTCCACTTGCGTATTGTGACCCATTTGAATTTTTTCCTAAAATAGGGTTGGTTCCATACCAATTATCTATACCACCCAATATTAAAGTGCATAATGTGTTTCCCGTTTCTATTTTAAAAAGATAAGTTCATGATGTTTCTCATGTGATTGATTGGAATATGATCCAGGTGGAACCTAAAGAAGAGTTCCAGGTGAGACCGGGGCACATTCTCAATAGGAGAGAACTTTTTCTCTGAAAGTGTACAATAGGACAAGTCAAAGTGCAATGTAAGCACCTTATTTTGGAAGAAGCTACTTGGGAACTCGAAAGTGATATGCGGGAGGAATATCCAGTCTTATTCCAAGATGATGAAATGGAATAATAAAGAAGAAATCTAATAAAAATGAGGACAGTGTTATCCTCTAAGGGGAGGTGTATGTAATGCATCGAAAAATTAATAATTTATTATTATTATTGATAGAAAGTAATAAATAAAAAAATTATGTAATTAATCATTTTTACTTAATATGTTGAAGGGGGTGTAGCTAGGGTTTTCACCCTAGCTTGTGCTGATGAGCACCTACTAAGGAATCTGAAATCCTTAGTAGGAGTTCAATGAAGTAAATAAAAAGAAACTGAAATAAAAACTAAGCTAAAGCAGTAAAAGTAGATAACATGAAATAAGAACAGCAAAGAAATGTATAATGGGGTTTTTTATTAATATTACCTCCGATGAGGAGGTTGGTGGAGTCCGTTGCGCTGGTCCGATGTCGGTGGCTCCGAGCTCCGAGCTGCTCCTTCTCCTTCTCCGATGGTGGAAAATT
>LPNX010391910.1:0-52911 GCA_001517045.1 Pseudotsuga menziesii
CTCCAAATCGATTCAGTCCTCCTCTCGCCTGCGGGCTTTGAGCTCTGCTCTGCCAAACCCTAGTGGTTCTTTGCTGGTCGATTTTGCTTGGAGACAACCTGGTGTGTAGCCCGTCTTCGTGGTGCTCCTTCGTGGGCTGTGTTGAGTTGCTCCATAGAGAGCTGTGTTGTGTTGATTCTTTGCAGGCTGTGTTGTATCGTTACTTTGTGGGCTCTGTCGAGGTGCTGTTCGATTCTCCCGGTGATGAAACCTGTGCTCATTCGTGACTGTTGATAGCTCGTGTATTGAGGGTTTACAGCATTGTGAATGCTGGTGGTTGACACTCGCGTCTCCTTTGGGAAAGGGAGTTTGGGTTCTACGCGGTCCATTTTCCCCGGTGATGAGAGGGTTCCAGTACCTTCGTTCCAGTCTGCTTACTACTTGACCCTTCGCAGGTACGTGATTGTGAATACAATGTGATTATTGTTTAAAGTTTTGTTTGTTTATAAAACTGTTAGGGTTACCACTTACGATTTCATTTTGCTTGGTAGGTTTGCCTTCCAATGTCATCTGCCTTTCGATGGCAGACTTGCCCTTCAAGGTCGTAGCTGTAACGAAAAGAAAATATGGCTCGGCGCTTCCTGGTAAGCCCGGTTCTTCGATGTATGTCTCCATGCTGTATGTTGACAGGGTGCATAAACAGTTTCTTGGTTTCTCTGCTCTTCACTTAGCTGTAGAATACTCCCACGCTTCACTAGGGTTTATCCCTGTGATAAAAAGGTTTACGGCTCCTGGCCGAGACTGTGTTTATTGGTTTACTTGTAGATTAGTATGGCGAGGGGTGATAGGTGTAAAGTTTTGCTTTCAGGTTAAACCCTAGCTCTTTAAGAGCTTAACCGGCTACGGCCGTGGATGTAAACTGTTAATTACTGCAGGTTTTGGTTTTTAAAACAGGGTTTACAGGCTTTAAGCCTTTGCATTATTTTAAATGTGAATAGTTACAAACAGGCTTCGAGCCTTGATTTTACAGTTGGTTATGTTTATCTTTATAGGCCATCGGCCTTGCATTTGCAGTGAAGGATTATTAAATGATTCCAGTACTTATTTTCGAAGTGTTTAATCGAGCTGAGTAATATTTTATGATGTGAAAGAAAAGTTTAAGAGGATAATACTTACTGGGTTCCTTTTAATAACCCAGCTGTAATGTTTTAAATGTTTTATTTATAATTTTACTTCTGTTTAATTTGTAATAAAACTCAAGCTCCATGATGGAGCACTCTGTACTTTGTATTCTAAATTCTAGTTTATATATATGTATTTATATTTAACTATGTCTTGATTTTGTTTATTTACATTGTGATTTATAATCTACTTTATATAAATAATGTGCAGAACAGAGTTATGATGTCCAATTTTATGATTTCCTTACTATAGTTGTATAGTTTAAATTGTTTAGGGTTTTAAATCCTAAATCTACAGTTAGGATTTACTGATGCGTTCTATAGTAATTAATATTATGTAAACATTCTATCATGCTATTCTTGTATGTTAATATAATAGATATTTATTTATAAATAATTATCTATATAACTATTACATATATATATAACATCATGTTTTATTGTAAATCCTAGAAACACAGTTACTTAGAAATTATTATTATTTCAAAGATGTAAATAAGAGTATTGTTTAATATAATGTATTATTACTGATCTTTGAATTTAAGGTCTCTTTCATTTTTATTTAATATTTAAGTAAACTCTTAATAATTACAATATAAACACTTATACATAAAAATAAGGTCTATTTTTAAAGATGACAATTCATAAAGTATGTTGTTGTTCTGATAACAATACTGGTATGCAGAATTCTGGTTCTTTTTACTACAATGCAAACTACTAAACCCTACTGATAATACCTAAATATTTAATCTGTAATGTATTTACTTTAAACAGAAGAGAATGAATATAACTTATATTTCAAACATACTTAGTCTTTCTTTTTCATGCACAGTTAATTCTTTTCCAAAGAACAGAGTACAGTTCAGATTTAAATAAAAGCTGCAAGTGAGATAGCTTAAATAAAAGATAAATACACAGTAAAACAATTGTAATAAAAGTAAAATAAACTAGGGAACTCAGTTTAGGAGATTACTTCTTCTAAGATTTGAGATACCATGCTAGAGTACTACCTGATGATATCAGGTGTGGAAAAACATGGTAATACTAACAATTTTTTACACTAACAGTTCAAAGTACTAACAGTTCTTTTCATATATCTAAACAATCATACTATTTATCTATTTATGCACAGAAAGATATAAAGATATGAATGAAAAACCTGTTAAACTGCTGTGGACAACAACAGCAATGGGAGGCCGTTCCTCCCTACCAATTCCTGGAGAGCGCTCAAACATCGACTTCTCAGGACCCCCGAGCTTGCTCTGGTCTCCCTAGATTGGAACTAGGTGCAGCAAAACATATACAGTCTTTCAGCTCTATATTAACTTAGAATCTTTGAGACAGTTCCCACAGCTCAACTAGCTGTACTCAGCTTCAAGTTCTCGCAAACATTCACTCACAATCACTTCCTTACTATCTTCCCTTTTCCTCAAATGAAAACTCCTGAATCACATTCAGCTGAATGAATTCTTCCTGGAGTAAAAACTGAGCAGCCTCAGCTCTCTTCATTGAGTACTTTTAAAGATTGCCTAGGTCTTAATTGGGATAACTGTCATTTAATGAGCCACCTGCCCACATTCCACTTTCTTCGGGAATCATGACCCCAAATATAGGGAAGTTGCCACCTGCAACTTAGGAAGTGCTTGAGGATGCTGCCACTTGTCCTTTGCCTCTCCACCTAGTTCCAATACCCAGTTTGACCAGTAACCTCTTTTAACAGCTCTCCTATGTTGTTGTCTCCATAATATATTTATTATTAATAAAATATTCTCAATTACACTCCATAACTGTTGACTCTGCTGAGTCATCAATCCCTACTTAGGATTAAGTTTAACATAATGTTTCAGAAAATAATAAAACAAATTACATAATTTTACAAAATTAGGGTATGTGACAGTTAGTATCTACTGTTCAAATAATCATGTGTGTTACTTTTGATAATTAATGTTGCTCTGGTGCCTCTCCGTGAACACTAATAAAACTCACACACACAATTGTTGAAATTGAAATATTTGACTGCAATGTTAGTAACCATTGTTTCAACATCATATTTGATTGCTTTTGTAATGAATGACATAGTGGTGCACCTACCATAATTAGGAGCACCAGTGTGTCTACCCTGTTTAGGTGCATCAGTATTTCCTAATAATCTATATGCACCAGTGTGGTTATGTTAAATAAATGCAGAATTGAATTTTAAAATAAAGATTCTTAGTTGCTAGATGACATCACTAGTGCGTTTTCATTTGTTTTACACACTAGTGCATATCATTGGTTTATACGCATCGATGCATATCATTAGTTTAGAGGAACTTGTGTGTATCATTGGTCAATATGCACTAATGCTCTCATATCAAATGACCACATCAACAAAATCTACAAAGTAAATTTTTTAAAGTGAGTACGATGTGACGAATCACATTGATCTGTTTATTGTGGTAAAAGCACCAGTGCGTATAATCAATACGAGACCACCAATACAGCATTGCAATTTTGATATTTATGGTTCCCTTTATCTTTGAATGTATGGGCATGGATACCTTACATTGTATAGCACCGATGTGTTGTGTTATGAAACACACTGGTGCACATAATTTATAAAAAAACACACAAATAAAAAAACATCCATACGCCAATTTTTTCTAGTTATCACATTTATTAATTATGACATCCATTAAAACATCCACTACCATTACTAGAGGTTGTAGAGGAGTTTTTATTTTTTATTTTTTGGTAATCTTGCAACACTAAAAGCATCCTCTATAACCTCAGCTACATGGATTTTCCTTGTAGTGACATATGTGAAATGGAAAATGGCGTGCGTGTGTGTGTGCATGTGTGTGTGTGTGTGTGTGTGTGTGTGTGTGTGTGTGTGTGTGTGTGTGTGTGTGTGTCATAAATAATGATAAATGTGATATACATGTCTACTCCACCCCTAGAAACATATCATGATCATCACTATTTGTTGATCAGCCAAATGTATCAACACCTCTAATAGTAGATCCATAGGCATCATTAGTACCTTTGTTAAGAAATAAAATAACATGTATATTAGATGTAATGACATCACTGGGAATCTGGATCATCTTACATGATCTAAGCATCCTCTATAAATCTGATGGGACTAGTGGATGAGGATCATGAGGACCTAATGGATCTACAAAGGCTATTCGGTTGGATAGGTATATATCAAATATGTAGCATATCATATATTGGATTTGTTGAAGGAGGGGGAGGTGGAGGATATTTGTAAGATGATAAAGGAGGATTAGAGGAGGTGGAAAAGATTTCAAAGGTGGAGGATGAGGTGGAGGCTGACAAGGAGGCACATGGGATGTGGATGTTATGTTAGCAGTCGAAGAAGCTGATGGAGAAAGAGGTGGACTAAGAGCCAGTTGAGGATCTCTACCTACATGTGCCAAAGAACTGCTAGGATGGGAAAAATATATAACATCACATGCTCCAACAACATGTTGCATTAATTTATTCATATAAGGGTGAAAACATGAAGTTGGGAAACAATTTTGCTTGTTTTTTGACAAAAAAACTGCAAAATTTTATGTTTTTCAACTTCAACCCCTTCAAAATGATATCTCCCTTAGGAATTTCACCTTCAAGTAAACACACAAGTTTTGGAGAATTTAATTAGCTATGTACTCATTTAAAAAAAAAAAACTTATCAAATTATAGTGGGGAAAATTTGGAGGGCACCAACGACATATACTTTAAAATTTGAAGTATGAATAATGAGTGACCTGTGTGCCCTCCATTTTTCTTTGAGATAGTTATTCATTTTAGGGAAACAAAATTTATACTCATAATATACACAGATTGAACTTGTGAATGGACTATATTTTGAGGTTTTTCGAATTTTAGAACTATTTTTTATTATTTATCGAAACAACATAAGTTCAGAAAATGGTGCATTATGGACACATGTTGGTGAGATTTAATTTTGTTTTTAGTGTGACACTTAGTGGAAAAAATAAAAGTACCCTTTTGAAGAGGACAAGTCAATTATGATATCCATGAAGATTTCAAAAATTTTGGTGTTGTCTTTGTTATGATATTGAATTTTCATTTCGGGTGATTTTTCAGAATAACAAAATTCTTAAGGGATAAGGTTTATAAAAAACTTATTAATAAATATAAATTCATATTTAAATGAAACAATTTTTATATCATTGGAAACTAGATTCAGATATGAATCCATTGCTACCAAGTTGGGCAAATAATCTTTAAAATTTGTAGGGGTTTGGGCTTGTTGAAGTTGCAGGTTCCAGAAAGATGCCACATATTTTCGTAGGTTTTGTTGACCATGAACTCTCAACTGAAAACATATCTCCAAACTCTTGGTTGAGAGTTTAGTTCAAAATCTCATTGAAGAGTTTTTTTTAAAATACAGTGTGGTTATTGGTTCAAACTCTCGACCGCGAGTTTGAACTCTCACAAACTCTTGGCCTAGAGTTTGAGGTTGACTTTTTTTTGCATTTCCATCCGCGCGACCTCTTTTTTTTCACTCTATTTGTCATACAATTGTTTCCCAAATTCACATTTTCACCCATAACAATGATTCATCCTCCACAACTCAAAAAATTGAGTATCCTTGATAATGTATCTAATAGGTATAGGATGAACCACCACATATGCTAGCGGTATCAATATCATTTCAACAACATCTTGTCAAAACATCTCCTCTAGCCTACATCGACCAGATCTAGCCCCTAATTCAGTGACCTCAAGTTGATCTATCTCCTCCTCTTGAGCTAGAGGAGTCTAGACATCAACATCAAAAGTCCTTATATATGTAAAATGTATAGTACATGACAATAAAAATTATAAAATTTCATTAAACATGAATTTAGTATAACAAATTAAGATATAATATTTCATTTTCATTAAGTATAAATAAAATAAAATGGAACTAGCTAATTAATTTAAACATAATGTTAAATTTAGATACATGTATCATCTGGTAGCTCATCACGAGATAAGAAGATGTGTTGACACCCTATACAATCCAATCCCACATATGGAAATGAAACAATATCCAATATGACCTCCAGATTCGAATTTAGTATAACAATTTAAATATAATATTTCATTTTCATTAAGTATAAATAAAATAAAATGGAACTAGCTAATTAATTTAAACATAATGTTAAATTTAGATACCTCTATCATCTGGTAGCTCATCATGGGATAAGAATATGTGTTGACACCCTCTACAATCCAAACCCACATATTGAAATGAAAGAATATGCAATATGACCTCCAAGATTCCTAGAATCTGGAACATGTCCGAGTTATTCCTCTTTGGGATCTTTGGTTATCCCCTCTCGGGCATCATCTTCTCCCACATGTGCATGTGCACAACTATCATCAACCCATGAGGGAATCACTAAAAATATGTCCTAGTGTCTAGAAAATATCTAAAAAAATAAACAAAATAACTCTGAACCAAAATGGAAGTTCCCCCTCACGTCAATACACACACGACATTGACAAAGAGAAAAACAAAGATATCATAAAAAAATAATAGACCACCTAATGCATTTAGGTCTCTTCACTAAAGAAACACTATAATATAATAGAGGGACACTAATACACTTCCCATCAATGGTATGATGTGATATGGTCTCCACCAAATAATAGAGACACCTCACATCCTCTCCACCAAAAGCATAAATGGAATTGAGTAGGGGCTATGATTTGGGAATCAATATATATATAAGCATATACTAGTTGAGTACTTACTACAGCTCTATCTGGGACCTAATGGAACTCAAGTAAGTCCTCACCTCTCTTGGAGAGTCCAATGATAAAATAAATTTCTTCCTTATATGGTTGGTACCAATCATTTGGACCAACTCGAAAATATTTCCTATGATGATCCGAGTGGGCGATCAACTGGGAGAGTAATGTATTATTCCCATTGAGAGATGTTTCCTCCTCATAGAAATTTAGAAGGTCAATAGTCCTCATTATGGATATAGTATGAGGATGAAGGTGGTGGGGGACTAAATCCCTCTCCCTCTCCCTATCCTCCCACTCTCTCATGAAGTTATACTAATCATCCTTTGCCTGCTATTGCTTCCTGCACTTACAATGTTGATGTCTCTATTTGATATATTGCATCGATCGGTATCATAAATATACATGTAAAAGTAATATGTGTGCAATTAATCTACTATTCGTTTTTCTTGCAAACAAACCTTGGTGTGCCTAATTCACAATAATGCACCACTAGCAATGCACTTTCATATATTAAGCATTGTTACAAGTACAATATAATAAGTATCACACACTAGTAAAATAATTAAATATATTGAAAATATTTAAACGGTGTGCCAAATAAAATAGACATTCAAATGTTTTATAAATTTTGGTTCACTCTGTTCCTAAAATACGCCATCACACTGAAAATCGATGCATTGGCATCCAATATACAGTGCACTTGGAGGACCATAAAATTATCTATATTATAACTTCAACTTATACTATTCAATAAATGGTTTGTTTAGTTCAAGTATGTGCAACGCCAATGGTGCCTTTACTGAAATGAAACACATCGTAATTTAATAAATGTTATTATTTATTAGGAATATGTTCACAATTCACCTATGTCACGTTAGATGCAATGAGCCTAAGGCATAATTTTTTTTTACTGACTCTGCAATAAATCTTCAAGACAACTACTTGAAAAGTGGGCAATTTATCAAGGAGAATGAAGGAATAAACTAGGATTTATGGGTGATATAAATAAGGAAAGGAATGATACCAAATTTTTTAATTCCTAATAAACTATATGTTGGGACCTTTTAGGTTTTGAACATCATCTAGGATAAAGTCTACTACTAGGTTTCTATGAGTCCCAACCGGTGCAAATTGAAATCTTTACAAGCAATTTCCAAGCAATCAATGGCTAAGAGAAACTTAACCAGATTATAGAACTATTTTTGGGGTTTTTAAATCATTATTTTTAGGTTTATAACACATCTTAACAGTAAAAAATAATTCTAAGGGTCACAATAGAAAAAATAGTCACTAGGACTATGCAACTAAATCGACTTTTGGGATTTCCAAACACAGGTAATGGTTCACTAATATTTAGTTTCAAACATGGAATATTAAAATTTATCATGCTATTTGTAATGTCCCTCTGATATGCCCTAGTATTTTGTTATCATTATTGTAATGGTTCTCTGGTGAGGAGCTCAAAGCCAAGGCCCCACCAGTAAAACCTAGAAAGATTAGGTGATTAAATCAGAGACATAAATCATTGACGCAACGTAAATCTAGATTCCCTAAGGGGAGGAACCTATAGAAGTCCTTTAGGAAATTCAATTGGTTTGATAACTAACCGATCAAATATGAGAAAAGGAATAATCAACACCTACACAAATAAGTTAATATCTATGGCTCTTTGACTAAACAAAGAATATAAGAGACACCTTAGTAAGAGAAAGGTCATAGCACACTGCACTAGTGAAAGTATGATACTCCCCCGAAAGTTAGAGTACATCTCTAACTTAGAGCGTGTATTAAGGGAACGGAATAAAAAAAAACTCAATTGAATAAATTTGACCTCTAGTCAGTGAGTACTTTAAACATGGGAATTTTAGCTTATCACATTAATGGTTAACTATTCCTGAAACAAATAATTTTAGCGCCAAAACGTCTTGCCGCATGGCTTTAGACTAGATTAGAAGGGGGCGAATTTAATAATCCAGCAGTAGCTAGCCTTGGAGAGAGTAATATGCGCTTTGAAGGAGGAAACTCCATGCCCCCATGCAGAACAAACCCAGAGATTTTAAATACCTGATGTTCAACCACCATTAAAGAAGGCTTTATTTATTCCCTCTGCTGGTCTTAATATTTAAATCTTGGAAGTAGGATAGCCGAGGGAAACCTTATACATTATGACCACAATTATGGAGTCTTATGTTGAGTATTAATACTGGACAGGAATACCTTAGGTTCATCGCCTTTAAGGAGTCATTATTACTCCCACTGCTGGTCTTAACTTTGGATGAGCAAAGATTAAGGGAGCGTTGTGATTTTTGTAAACTGTTTGAAGCATGGATTATGGAGGCATTAAAACTCCATAACTCTTGGTAGCAGATAGTAAAAAAGTTACCCAAAATTTCTCCATGACTGTAGGGGGAAGGAGAAACCTCTATGCTGTTTAAGAAAGGGGGGAAAGCATGATCAAGGGGGGCGGTACAGCCTTATGGCTCTCACATGAGGAGGGTATGCACCTGGGAAAGTTGATCCAGGATTGGAAAAATCCCTACCTGTGTTCCTTTTGACTGAATTCTTGCGTAGCCGATCGGAACCTTGAAGTTTTTATGGTTTGTTCATCTGTTTTGTTTTATTTTCTTGTTATATACATTGGGATGTGCCCGAGGGTACTCATCTATGTGTAATGACTTCTAAGTGGATTAAGTTGTGTTACGGTATGGTATTCTGCATGTATGTTTTGTTAGTATGTGTGTCGAGTATTTGTATATTTGTTTTGTTGTATATGCTCAATCCAAGGTGTTTCTATTGGGGAGATTTAAAAGTGTTGTATTGCGCTAATGTGTTATTTTTTTGTTGTTAATCAATGTTTACGTAAATGAATTTATGGGATCGTGCCCCCAAAAAAATCCTTGTGTTGATTTCTGCCGACGATGTGTAACCTAGAGCTCTACAAAGGAAGGCATATTGGTAAAATATACCAATCCTTGCCTTTCATCTTCCTTAAGATAAATATCCGATCCAAGAGAAAACTGTAATTGTTACTCCTGGGTTTTTTGTTGTCTTTTAACTGCCTTTCTTGACAGTAAATTCTAGATCCAACATGATCCAAAAACTATATGTGTTGCTCCTGTTGGGTTTCGTTTAATATGTAGATTGGGATCCAGAACCTTACCACGTTATGTGAGCTCCTCTACCCGCATCCTTCCAAGCCCGATATAAGCTTTTTCACTTAACAAAGGTCTGCAATTGGAATAAATCAGGTATTAAACTTTACCAATGCTCGATTGGGATGGGTAGTGTATGATACCTACCTTTTAATGGTTCCAACGCTTGGAATCTTAAGCATAGGAATTTTCAATGCCTCTTGTCTTGAGAAAGATTATGGGCTGCGATTCTGATCAGATCCACTCAACTTTTAAACGTATCACGCTTATCAGTAACCGATAAGGGGTTTTCCCCAATAATCGAATGGAGCGCCTAGGTTTTGGTGTGGAAAATAACTGGTAGCAAATAAAACAACACACCATATAATCTTCTATTTTAGTGTGAATGATATATAAGTTAAGATATGTGTCAATCATGAGAGAGTTATCTTTAAATATTAAGGAGCTCTCAATGCTTGATTTGAATGGTAATGCTGGTTTCCTGATTTCAAATATCTGGAGCATGCATTCATTCCTGCGTGTTAATAAGGTTTATTTTTGGTTAAAAGATCTAGGAGGTGTCGATGTTCCTGAGTGTTATAAGTTCTGGAATATGTACTTGATGCATGTATTTGATCGGTATGCGTGTTTCTTTTATTGTCACGTCTGTTTGTTTACTAGGTTTAAGTTATAATGAGTCCGAGGGAATAAGGCCGCAACCTCTATTTGGTTGTATTTTTTATTTCAGTGTTGAGTCACTCTCCAAGTCTAAGTATGGAAATGATATAATGCATGGCAATTCATAGTAAGTAACTACATGATCACATCTGGACAGTATATGTCTGTCAGTATGTTAAGTAGAAAAGCACACTCTCTCGATATAGAATAAATGAACATATAGAACATGCGTATGGACAGATTTATTCAATGAGAAATATTATGCTAAATATTTTTATCTGTAATTTTGACAACAATTGCTAGGTGGGAATGTCCGTCCTTTCAAAAAGGTAGGCCTTGATGTAAGGCGCATATGTGCTATGAAATACCTCTACGAGAGAGAGGCTGTGTAAATAATTTGCAGCTTGGGTACTATAGAATTGTAAACCTTTGACAAATAAAGTAATAAAGGAACTAGCAAAAATTGGTGGACATAGCCTCGTGGACGAGATGAACCACGTGAATATGGTTGTCTCATTCTTATTATTATGTTGTGCATGCTTATTTCTTTTACATGATGATGCTGTTATGAATGCAATATAATGCTTTAATTGGTGAAACAATTACTAAACTTTTTTTATTTTGCAAACTTCTTGAATGGTTTGAAGCTTTAAGGTATAAGGGGTATTTTACATATGGTATCAGAGCGAGAGTTGAAACGCTCGGGCCTATTGGGCTCAAAATGCTCCAGCATGTTTTGTTTTAACTAACGATTGAGTTTTCTCTGTGATAGAGAAAACCAATAAGTTCGCACTATTCGTCCAATCTAGGTTACTTATCTGAAGTCGGCAACAAGCGATTTTATTATGAAGGACACTGGAAATTGTAGCCCACACTACATGCGGTGTACAGTTAACCAGGTGCACACAAAATTCATTTTTAAAATCTTTTCTATGTAGTATGTCTCTATTTATGAATTGAAATATGCTCATATGTGCTTCCATCGGCATGTATGTTCATACCCCTCCATTGATTGAAGGGAAGAATCCTTCTTTTCCAAATAAATGGAGACATGCCATTCTATGTTTGTAATTAAGTTATGCAACGTTTCACTTTTTTACTTTGCATGGTACAAAATAGATCCCTTGCCCATGTGATGTGTTAAGTACTTCAGGAATGCCTTTGGCATTGATGGTGCAACCATTTTCTCTCCCTCATCCTTCAGAAGAACAGATTAAGGTAATGGATTTTGGAGAAAGTGGCCCTATTCAATTCTCTCGTTGCAAATGATACATAAATCCTTTTATGAGGTTCATTGATCAGGGTAGACGTTTCATCTGTAATTCGTGGGGTAGGTGCATGTTTTAAAATTTTGGTGTGTGTTTTTCAACGATTTTATCATTTTACTTCTGATTTGAGTACTTTCATTTTCTGCCTATACTCACCTATTGATTTGCAACATTTTCAATGTCAGTTATGCTAAAGCAAGTTGAAGAAATAGTGACAATACACGCTACTTTGTTTCAAAATGAAATTTTATTTATTTTATGCACCATGTGCTATGTAGTCATGTAGATATAAGACTAAAATTTATAATGTTTAACTATTGACAAAGTCATGAGACTTGTACTAAATGCTTGTTGCTCTAATATATTTGCATTACAATATATAAAAATTAAAATATGTATTATACACAGGACACCCCCTGGATGTTTCACTCCCAGTTGATTTTGGGAAATGGCATTCTAGGTGCTCCCTCTCCTACCCCTGCTTCGGTCTCCGGCAACACTGAAGTAGATACAAGACCTTGGAAATTATACGCTAACAAAGAAAGAAAGGAAAACTATTTGTTCCAAATTTGAGTAGTATTATGTTGCAACTTTATCAATGTGAGTGGATTATCATTCAATATAGTGATGATCATAACAATCTATGTTATTAAACTTTATTTGTTTCCCACTACAAACTCCTTTGGCTAGGTTTTTGGGTTCATCACATTTAGATTATACAATTGCAATGAATTCGTGGTACAAAAGTGTTTGATGGATTTGATGTCATGTAGATATAAATTTTGTCCAAATATATCTTTTAATGGTTAAAGAAATGACTTTGGAGTTTTGTTATTTATTTTGATTGCCATGGGTAGGACTTCTGTGGGAGGTGCCAATAGCTACCCCATGTGTGTAGTGCAATACGGTAATGGAATGCCTTCAGATTGGTCTGTGATTTAAATCCCATGATGTCTCATGATATCAATGATCTTATTCTATGGTTGCAATGCAAACCGATTGATTACTTTTTACCAAAACCTATCGACAATCCTGTGATTTCACTCCACTGCGTTCAGTCCCTTGCATGTTTTCTGCACTTGTCGATCTGCATTATGGTTCTTCAACATTTTTATGAATTTAGTTATATAAAAATTTTATAGATCGATACGAATCTATGAAAAATAATTGGACTTAGTAAATGTATTTTTAATATGAAAAATTATATGTATCTTTTATATGTAGTATGAGTTGGTGGAATAGATCCATGGTACATATCCATAAGATGACCCAGATATGAATTCCCTGGTCATAAGAGATGGACTTGCTGCATTTTATAAGTGCACGTCTAGACCTGAATGATTAAAATAATGGCCTCAGTTGTGCCTGTCGTTTTTCCATTTGATATACTACATACGTTTCCTTGTTGCTTTGATCTCACAGATCCAATGATGATTCACATCCTTGTATACATGCCTGCCTTACTAGTAGATTCAAGTGAGATCCACATCTTTGCATACATATTTTTCGTGTTGTCTTCTTGTTATAGTAGATCCATTCGAAATCCACATTTCTACATGTACACCCATCTCTCCTCCACTATTTCAGTGGTATGTGATAGAATTTTCATTGGATGATTTTCCCAGAATGCAAGGTTAAAATGTTTTTGTAATGTCCGCAGGTTCTGTTTCATCTTCAGCGCCTTGAAGTTTTTCCATTTGCTAACGAGTACGCCCACTAACATTCAGAAATCTGAGATAGTTTCTAGGCTTTATTCTACTTTTGGCGTCTTATGCTAGACAATTAGGGTTTACATGAAGGTTACAACACTCACAGGAAGTATTTTCGAGTCTTAGAGTAGCATTCTCATATTGATTATATTTTATCAAAGGCTGCGAAGCTGTGTGAATCTATCTATTTACATTTTGGCTACAATTGTGGACTGTAAACCTTGGGTGAAGTGTTGATTGTTGAGATGGGGTTTTAGGTAATTTCTCTTTAGTTTATGGAACCCTTTATGTAGTAAAATTTTGTTTTCATTCAAAATGTTTACATCAATCAATTTTGGATGGGTTTATACAGTTTAATCCATCTACTTTTGGGATCTGAAATCATATATCCCCCTAAAGTTTGGCTACATGGTAGGTTCGTTAAAACGATTTAATGAATAACAATATGTCTACCTTGACTTGGCATAGCATGTAAGTTTAATGATCAGCTTATTTAGGTCATGCATTAAGAAGCTGATGATGTTATGATGAATTGTTATGTTTCTAATGTATCTTTATACATGCACCTATATTTTATCGGTCAGGTTGTTATATCATTATAAGTAATAAATTTGTATAATCTGGCTGTTCATAAACTAACAGTGGATGATGCCTACATACTAACCTTGTAGGCTTCACCGATATTACGACAATTGCTACAATTGACATACATTATGGTATGTTGTGCTCAAAAAAAAAAAAGAGTAAGGAGTAACTTTCTATATGAATTAAAAGGTTACATAACTCATGAATGGCAATTAAAATCAATGCAAATTAGGAAACTATGATAATTGATTATTTTGGGTTATCCGCAATATGATAAACTGACACCCATAGAGTGCTTGCAGGCATGGGAAATTATGGCCATGAGAAAAGGCTAAAGCTCCAGGACTGTGATGAGTTAAATCTCATGTGTATAAATTTGTCACCATGAGGGAGTGGTGATGGAGGTAGTGGTTGAAAGCTACCTTGTTTTTCCCCAGGCCAGCAAGGGACCACTATGCATTCTGGGGACGCCTAGATGTAAGACATTTTGGTTAAGACTCATTCCGCACAAATTAGAGGATTGTCACATGAGTGGGGGACTCTGTGAAGAGAATAACCTCTAGGATTTGTGGAGGTGTGTGAGAATGGAGGTGCCTCAGGTTGGTGAAGCACCCTTAAGAGCACAAAAAGGAGATATGCCTATAGAGGGGTATAGGGTATCGTCCTTGTGTTGGGTGGCTTGAGTTGGTATTGGAAGTACTACTAGAACTTGGAGTGCTGGGATGGAGGAACATCCACAGAAAATAATAATGATAAAGCACCCTGAATAGCACAAAAGGAGATACACGAAGGGTTGGTATCGTCCTTGTGTTGGGTGGCTTGAATTGGTACTTGGAGTACTGTTGGCACTTGGTGTGCTAGGATGGAGGACATCCAAAGAAAGGAACAATGTGGGAAAAGGTATGTGCATTACAGGTAAACTTGTACTGATGAGGTAATATGTTCATTTATTGATAGATAGAACTGACAGGTATATTGGAGCCGCTGTGGATTATGAAAATTCTATAATCGGATTTCTAGATTGTCTCAATGTCAATGCTAGTAGTCATGTTTTATTAATGTATCAATGGCATTATGGAAATAATTGGGTATTATGATCCCAATAAAAATCTAGGAAGTGTTCCATAAATTGTAAGTGTGGTATTGCATGAGCATTTTTGCTTATGTTTAAGCTGAGTTTTAAGTTATGACGTAGTTAATAAATAAATTTTGGGAAGACCCAAACTTGGTTGTAGGAAAACTGCAGGTCATGATTGACAGCAACTTGAGAAGAAACAAGGAAGATCGACAGTGATCTCGATGGAAAAAGGCGAAGCAAGAAAAGATGTCTCATGAAACGAAGAAAGATGGGCTAGACAAAAGGAACACTTAGGATGGTGCTATTTTTAAGGGGGGGAGGATGTAATGTACCTCTGATATGCCCTAGTATTTTGTTATCATTATTGTAATGGTTCTCTGGTGAGAAGCTCAAGGCCAAGGCCCCACCAGTAAAACATAGAAAGATTAGGTGATTAAATCAGAGACATAAATCATTGACGCAACGTAAAGCTAGATTCCCTAAGGGGAGGAACCTATAGAATTCCTTTAGGAACTTCAATTGGTTCAATAACTAACCAATCAAATATGAGAAAAGGAATAATCAACACCTACACAAATAAGTTAATATCTATGGATCTTTGACTAAACAAAGAATATAAGAGACACCTTAGTAAGTGAAAGGTCATAGCACACTGCACTAGTGAAAGTATGATACTCCCCCGAAAGTTAGAGTACATCTCTAACTTGGAGCATGTATTAAGGGAAAGGAATAAAAAAAAAACTAAATTGAATAAATTTGACCTCTAGTCAGTGAGTACTTTAAACATGGGAATTTTAGCTTATCACATTAATGGTTAACTATTCCTGAAACAAATAATTTTAGCGCCAAAACGTCTTGCGATATGGCTTTAGACTAGATTAGAAGGGGGCAAATTTAATAATCCAGTAGTAGCTAGCCTTGGAGAGAGTAATTTTCACTTTGAAGGAGGAAACTCCACGCCCCCATCAAGAACGAACCCAGAGATTTTAAATACCTGATGTTCAGCCACCATTAAAGGAGGCTTTATTTATTCCCTCTGCTGGTCTTAATATTTAAATCTTGGAATTAGGATAGCCGAGGGAAACCTTATACATTATGACCACAATTATGGAGTCTTATGTTGAGTATTATACTGGACAGGAATACCTTAGGTTCAGCCACCTTTAAGGAGGCGTTATTACTCCCACTGCCGGTCTTAACTTTGGATGAGCAAATATTAAGGGAGAGTTGTGATTTTTGTAAATTGTTTGAAGCATGGATTATGGAGGCATTAAAACTCTATAACTCCTGGTAGCATATAGTAAAAACGTTACCCAAAATTTCTCCATGACTGTAGGGGGAAGGAGAAACCTCTACGTCGTTTAATAAAGGGGGGAAAGCATGATCAAGGCGGGCGGTACAACCTTGCGGCTCTCACATGAGGAGGGTATGCACCTGGGAAAGTTGATCTGGGATTGGAAAAATCCCTACCTATGTTCCTTTCGACTGACTTCTTGCGTAGCCGATCGGAACCTTTAAGTTCTGATGGTTTATTCATCTGTTTTGTTTTATTTTCTCGTTATCTACATTAGGATGTGCCTGAGGGTACTCATCTATGTGTAATTACTTCTAAGTGGATTAAGTTGTGTTGCGGTATGGTCTTCTGCGTGGATGTTTTGTTAGTATGTGTGTCAAGTATTTGTATATTTGTTTTGTTGTAGACACTAAATCCAAGGTGTTTCTATTGGGGAGATTTAAAAGTGTTGTATTGCGCTAATGTGTTATTTTTTTGTTGTTGGTCAACGTTTGCGTAAATGAATTTATGGGATCGTGCCCCAAAAAAAATCCATGTGTTGATTTCTGCTGGCGATGTGTAACCTAGAGCTCTGCAAAGGAAGGCGTACTGGTAAAATATACCAATCCTTTCCTTTCATCTGCCTTAAGATAAATATCCGATCCAAGAGAAAACCGTAGCCGTTACTCCCGGGTTTCGTTGTCTTTTAACTGCCTTTCTTGACAATAAATTCTAGATTCAACATGATCCAGAAACTATATGTGCTGCTCCTGTTGGGTTTCGTTTAATATGTAGATTGGGATACAGAACCTTACCACGTCATGTGAGCTCCTCTACCCGCATCCTTCCAAGGCCGATATAAGCTTTTTCACTTAACAAAGTTCTGCGATTGGAATAAATCAGGTATTAAACTTTACCAATGCTCAATTGGGATGGGTGGTGTATGATACCTACCTTTTAATGGTTCCAACACTTGGAATATTAAGAATCAGAATTTTCAATTCCTCTTGTCTTGAGAGAGATTATGGGCTGCGATTTTGATCAGATCCACTCATCTTTTAAACTTATCACGCTTATAAGTAACCAATAAGGGGTTTTCCCCAATAATCGAGTGGAGCGCCTAGGTTCTGTTGTGGAAAATAACTGGTAGCAAATAAAACAACACACCATATAATCTTCTATTTTAGTGTGAATGATATATAAGTTAAGATATGTGTCAATCATGAGAGAGTTATATTTAAATATTAAGGAGTTCTCAATGCTTGATTTGAATGGTAATGCTGGTTGCCTGATTTCAAATATCTGGAGCATGCATTCATGCCTGCGTGTTAATAAGGTTTATTTTTGGTTAAAATATCTAGGAGGTATCGATGTTCCTGAGTGTTATAAGTTCTGGAATATGTACTTGATGCCTGTATTTGACCGATATGCATGTTTCTTTTATTGTCACGTCTGTTTGTTTCGTAGGTTTGAGTTATAATGAGTCCGAGGGAATAAGGCCGCAACCTCTGTTTGGTTGTATTTTTTATTTCAATGTTGAGTCACTCTCTAAGTATAAGTATGGAAATGATATAATGTATGGCGATTCATAGTAAGTAACTACATGATCACATCTGGACAGTAAATGTCTGTCAGTATGATAAGTAGAAAAGCATACTCTCTCGATATAGAATAAATGAACATATAGAACATGCCTATGGACAGATTTATTCAATGAGAAATTTTATGCTAAATATTTTTATCTGTAATTTTGACAACAATTGCTAGGTGGGTATGTCCATCCGTTCAAAAAGTTAGGCCTTGATGTAAGGTGCATATGTGTTATGAAATACCTCTACGAGAGAGAGGCTGTGTAAATAATTTGCAGCTTGGGTACTGCAGAATTGTAAACCTTTGACAAATAAAGTAATAAAGAAACTAGAAAAAATTAGTGGACGAGGGGAACCACGTGAATATGGTTGTCTCATTCTTATTATTATGTTGTGCATGCTTATTTCTTTTACATGATGATGTTGTTATGAATGCAATATAATTCTTTAATTGGTGAAAAGATTACTAAATTTTTTTTATTTTGCAGACTTCTTGAATGGTTTGAAGCTTTAAGGCATGAGGGGTATTTTACACTATTTAAATTTTATATAAAAATCAAATCAAATAAATAATTTAATACTCACTAATTCACTCAAATTGGAAGACTAGTCCATTATTAATTGAATTCTATGCGGGGTGTTAAAATATTTATAAAAATTAATCAAACAAGTTCAAAATTATGTAAAATTTTTATAGATAATAAATTACATCATAGTATATCAGTGAGGGTCGAAATGAATCTCACTAAAATAATAGAGATAGCCTCTTATAGCCTTAAACCCCATAAATTGGCTCTGGAGCTAGGAAACTATGTAGAATCAAATCTTGAGCCTCTCAAACTCTGCAAATGGGATGAATATGGTCTAAAAATTATACTAAATGGAATGTTTAACATCACTACATTAAATACATCTGAGTGGGGTTGAAATTCCCCTTACAAATAATCCAAAATTGTCGGAATAACATAGAATGGATAAGAGGAAGAGAAAAGAATGAAAATCACTGAAAGGAGGTATCCAAACTTTGTTGGATGATTTAGAAATTAGCTGAATTATACATCAGAATATGCAATAAAATAATTTCAATGGATTCATTGACATTATGAATTAAATATGAAATCTCCTGGATAAGCAAAGCTTCAGTTGAGGCACATCACTCACCCATTCAGAGCAATTTCTCAAACTCTAAAACAAAATGAACAAAATTTGGAAGAGGGGTGAGATCTCATTTTTATATAGGTAATTTATATTCATTCCCAAGCCACCTTTACCAATGCGCCCTCATGGATGAATGGAGAAACTTTCCCACTTTCATGCTTTTGTCCTGACATGGGATTTCATCTTTTTGGAAACTGTTCCATAGTGATTTTGTTGGACTCTCCTTAACTCATTTAGAAACTGCACCCTCCTGCCTTTTTAACTAACTTGCCTCTTTCTCTTTTAAAAATTGTTCCCTCCGAAAGTTTCCTTCTTTTTATCCTAACCGCTTTTCTATAGTTTCATTATTTTCCCATTCTTTTCTCTTTTGATTGATTTGGTAGGCTTCTATCATCTTGCTTAGTTTCTTTTTAGAAATTTCCAAGATACAAACCTTGTCCCCTTGTCAATTTCACCCCACTTAACCACTACACTTCATATTATCCAAATTAAAATATTATTTAAGAGAATTCATAAAATTACATAAAACAACTTAGGATTTAATTACACTATAATCTAAACAAAATTTAATCCCATTTTATTTAAATATGTTCACTGTCACCCGTGGGGATTAATGAGCTAGGGATTTGGTCAATAATTATTTAAGGTGGGTACATGAAAGTCCTCTCTTCCCAATATTGCTTGTATCCAAGCAATTTTAGACTTGATGTTGTAAAATCTACTCTCCATTCCAAGTTACATCCTCACTGGGAATCCCTTCCCATTCTACTAAGTACCCTTTGATGATTCTTCTCGTAAAACTTCTTTATTTGATCTTCAAAATATTCTCCTTATTAGATGACCTCCTTGATAATATTGCATCATACATTATTCATCATCAACTCATGAATGATCATTATTATGAGACAATCCCTCGAACATGAGTTGACCAAAACATGAATTGTATTTGACCTAGGCCCCATAATGCTCCTTTACTCCATTGACAAGTGCTGCAAAAGTTTTTATACTTCAATCCATCCAATGATTTATATGAACTCCAATATTTCTTCCATACCATGACCCCTTTATGAGTCAAGATTGACCTTGAATCATTGTAGTCAATTTCAATTTCAAACTTTCTCTTTCTTTAGAAATGTTGGCTCTTAGTCAAAACTTGTTCTTTCTTCACCTCCATGAATTTGATTGATAAAGGTATTTTATGTGGTTTCAAATTCTTGGAATATATTCTAACCAATATCAACATTTATATTCCCTCCTTGGAAACATCCTTTAAGTGTGCGTAGGGAAGTGAATAGTTGTGGGATACTCTTAGAGACTTCAATTTCATACTCAAACATACTGATATACAATGATTTATCTACTCGAGTGCATGACATAGCTTCCAAACCAAGAGAGTGTTTCTGCATCATCCCTCCATTTACCAGAATGTAGTTAAAGGGAAGCAACACTATAATGTACCTCTTATGCCTTCAATGTCAATATGTGTGAAAAAAGGGTAAAAGGTTTTTTTTTGTTTCACTGCTACTACAAAATGAGTCAATCATGTTAGTGGGATATTTTTCATGGCCTTTCAATGAAGCATGTCCAATCTAATTCGTTAATGTCAAAACTACAAGTATTGTAAAACAATCATTTGTCAATTTACATCCATCCTCTTCTATGGAAACTAAACATGCAACTTGCATCCAATTTTACTAAGATTGCTATTGATAACATAAAACAAACATGCTTATTATGCCTTCTAATATTCACATCATTAAGTAATTTAACTTGTCATTTGATGCATACTCCAATGTTCTTTTAATTCTTCGACTAACAATATGGGTCTCTCTTAAGGGATTAATTATCTAATTGCTGGTCAATCTTTAGCCACCATGTATCACCATCAAGATACCTAGTTTTCAGGTTATCATCCTTTTAAACAAGATGATCCATTCGATGGACTGTTTATTGTTTATTTCAAAATAATGAATCGTATAAATTGCCTTTTCCTTCAAATCAATAGCTGATATTATAACCTTCATTTGTACAACATTATATTCATGTTGATGACTATTTTCTTGAATGTAAATCCCCAAAGATATTACTCATAATCACAAGCATTACATCATCATGTGACCTACTAAGCTATAAGAAAATATTGGAATAACATTAACATTCTTTGATTTTTTTTTTTACAGCACTGTGATCCATTTACAGAACAACGTCATATGTACAAAATAATATGAGGAAAATAAAATAGTCAAATACTTGAAAAAGAGACAGACAGAAATTTACGTGGTTCACCCAATTTGTGGGTTACGTCCACCAAGCCATCATATCATGATATATTCATTCAATAAAACAATTACATTCTGCAACATCCTTGTTTCCATGCTTCCTTTCAGTTATTCTCAAGGAGTACCTCTAAGCTATCCATTAATGAGACTAGAATCTCTTGGTCAAGTGATTCCATAAGGGATCAATCACCTATTCCTTATGCACATAAACATGGATTAAGGATTATTAACTAGTTTTAAACTCAAGAGAAGGACCCCATTTTTCTTGTTCCTTCTTTTAATATCATGCAATTCACTAACCTATCGAGGGCTAGGGATTGTGTCTCATTTGTTAAATCACAACCTATAACAAAGTTAAATAGTGTTAGTGTGATCCTAATCATGCTAAGGACCCCCTTTTATACATAAATATTCATATCCATAGGTGAACTATGTAATGAGTTTTCATTAGTTACCCAATGGATTTCATAACTTCTCGTCAAGCCATTAAGGTGCATCAATATTGGGGATGTTGTATCAACGCATGAGAACCTATATATATATAAGTTCCACCCTTAAACTGTAATTACCAAAACTGCTACTTTAAATAACTTAAGGTATGATTTCCTATAATCATACCAGGTGCGGCAAAAGAAACATAGAACGTTTTGTTTCAAATTTCCCCAAGTAATAATGGGGTGACAACTGTGAAAGTGAAAATGTTTGTCTTTAAGGAAAAAGGAACCTCTAGTGTAGATCTAGAGCGCCTCATGAAGGTCTTGCAGATTTTCTGATGAGTGTAAGTTGTCAAAGAGGCGTGATATCGTCGTTGTCCCTAGTGGTGTAGAGATGTGCTCAATCGCTAAGGCCGTGATGATGGGTTAAACCATGGAGGGTTACCTTCCTCTACGACCACCCCCTACTCTCCATTTGCCGAGAAATCATCAATACAGAGGGAGTGGTAGTCAAGGTTAGTATCATCACCAGAACTGCCCAAACTTTGACCTACAATCTGATTATATGAGTCCCTTTTCATTCCCACGGATACCTCAAGAAAGGAAAGCTTGCCTCGCATCCCCTAGCTAGAGATATATTTTTTTTAAGCCTAAAATATTTAACCATTCAAACAGCAAAATGCCCTATGCGGCCCAAAAAAAAACGACACACGCTCACATAGTTTACCTGCCAGATCTATATGCAATGGTTCATGAAAAACCACCTGCATGGGTCTATCGCCAATGAAACGAAATTGGACATTGAAAACCAAATGAGAACAATGTAATAAGATCAGCGAATAAGGATGTAAAGTTCAGAACCCATCATGTGATCTAAAGGTTCCTCGACCAAGACACCCAAGTTAATGGCACAAGAATACCGACAATGAGATAAAAATGACAGTAGAGGCAACCGGGTTGTTAAAACTAAAGAACCGGGTAAATATTTGTCGGCAAAAGCATCCAAGGCGAGTTGGTTTTTCCCTTTAAAAGAACGCAGGGATATACGCGGATCTTTATCCAACGCTAGGAGCTTGAGGGTTGATCAGTTCAACGCCCAAATAAACTTTCCTGAAACATTAAATCAATGAATAAATTCAATTCGGCTACCAAAACTAAACCCGTATAACGAAACTCACCCATAGTGATTCATAGTTAATAGATGATTCCAGATCCATGTTTCAGGTTAGATGCATATGACTCCCCAAAACACATATAGGGTGTAAAAGACAATATCCCTCCAAATAGCAATTGCAGGATACTCTAAGAGGATGGTGGGCATACTTACAACAAAACCAGTAATGATGATTCGATGGGAACAAGAACATCCCTTGTCGCAATACGATTTGAGCTAAGAAAGCATAGGAAGCTTCTAGCCCATGCTTCCGTAGCATATCGATTTGAGAAGGATCATTCGATTTGAGAAGGATCATCCAAGGAGGATGAACAGCTTGGGAAACACAAAATGAAAAGTCTTTGAAAATTGTATTCCGAAAGACAAAATGCAGCTTCTCTTTAGATGGATTCAGATTTCCCCCCTTTCCCACAGCTCGCCTCCCCTTAATATAATGTTACTCATTTAATGAGAAGTGCCATGCCCTCCTCTCACCCAAGCCGAATTTTCTAAACATAGCATTTTTAGTTGCAATTGTCGGGCAAATTTTTATGCTAGCAATTCCCATGATTATGGCGACCGTTTCTGCCCTAAACATAGGTCACGACTGTCAAGGTTCAGGTATGATTTATTTCCTTCATTCAAGCTGAACCTTTCATTCTGTCAAGCCAAGATTAAAGCATGAACAAGAGAGGATCTAATTAAAAAAATTCATGCTTTTAGTGGAGAGGATTAAAATATTAGTGGAGAGGATTAAAATATAAAAGGTGTAAGTCGTGACTTAACCTACAATAATAATCCATGTCTTTATTTATCATTTTCTTTGTCCTTATGATATACTTTATATCATATGTCTTTTATCTATTATTTGTCTTATAGATAGACTTCAAATAATAATACTCGTCTTTTATAACGACTTAATTTATCATTTTCTTTTCCTTATGATATACTTTATATCATGTGTCTTTTATCTATTATTTTTCTTATAGATAGATTTCAAATAATAATACTCGTCTTTTTATAAGGACTTCATTTATCATTTTCTTTGTCCTTATGATATGCTTTATATCATATGTCTTTTATCTATCATTTTTCTTATATATAGATTTCAAATAATAATACTCCTCTTTTTATAAAGACTTAACTTATCATTTTCTTTGTCCTTATGATATGCTTTATATCATATGTCTTTTATCTATCATTTTTCTTATAGATAGATTTCAAATAATAATACTCGTCTTTTTATAAAGACTTAATTTATCATTTTCTTTGTCCTTATGCTATGCTTTATATGATATGTATTTTATCCATCATTTTTCTTATAGATAGATTTCAAATAATAATACATGTCTTTTTATAAAGACTTAATTTATCATTTTCTTTGTCCTTATGATATGCTTTATATGATATGTATTTTATCTATCATTTTTCTTATAGATAGATTTCAAATAATAATACATGTCTTTTTATAAAGACTTAATTTATCATTTTCTTTGTTCTTATGATATTCTTTATATCATATGTCTTTTATCTATCATTTTTCTTATAGATAGATTTCAAATAATAATACTTGTCTTTTTATAAAGACTTAATTTATCATTTTCTTTGTCCTTATGATATACTTTATATCATATGTGTTTTATCTAACCTTTTTCTGATCCCTTAGTGGAAATCTGTCCATCATCCTAGTTCTTGTCACACGTGTTTGTCAGCCCCCTTGCGTTATTAAATTTTCTCCTAACCATTTTTTTTTGTAAGAGACTAGGGTTTTTCGCACTTATGCTTTCCTCTTTCGGGTTGCATAATGAGGGAAATATTATGGCTCCCAAACCATCCACTTTTGTCGTAGTGGACTTTAGTTGCCCATCTCTAGTTTGTCAATGCCTTTAAGTCACCTAAGTCTACCCGTTATGAAATTACTTAATATAATTGCAAGGTCTTTCTCGTGGGGCCTTGGCCTTGAGCTCCTCACCAAAAAAACAACATATATAATTACAAGATAGTTTAGGGCATACAAGAGGGATATTACAAACACAATCTTACCCATGTTTTTGATGTATTCTCTACTCATGTAATAATGTGAATCTGTAGGTGCATCAATCAATTCAATGCTCAGGTATAAAAGTTTCAAGTAGGCACATCAAACACTAGAAAATGCTTCTTGCAAAACTTGTTTTTCCCCATAAACTTGTTGATGATGATGAGGGTGGAAATGACTTATGGGTATTTACTGAACCTTATGAATCTCATTATTCTTGAGAGGTGTATTTGTTCATCATATTTCCATGTGCCATTCCTATCTAGATTAGTTGATACTAAGAATGATTCATGGGTCACAAGTGAATCTCAAAATGGGGAAGTGTCTCCTACTCCCCTCTCTACACTACCTGATGTCAAAGAAAATAATCTTAGGAATACTCTTAATCCTCTAGATAAGAAAAACAATGATTTCATCCATCAATTAGTTTTTCCACAGAAAAATGAGCCATTGTTCCACATCAACAGACTCCTACAAGTCAAAGTTCGTTTTCCCTCCTAGATCACATTGATCATGTTTCATACTCTCATACTTTAATGCCATCAATAACAAATTGCAAGTGGATGGAGTTTCTGGATCCCATTTCTTTTACATCACTGCATCCAACCTTTTTATTATTGGATCTCAAAGTGCTTAGATCTCACCTTGTGCTAGTTTTATTCTTACGTGCACATATGTATTCAACTTGCCATGAATGCAAGTTGCACTTTTCTTACTCAGTGATTCAAAAAATTCCATGTAGTGGTACACCTACTCCATGGAAGCATGAGAATAGGAGATATATTATGGTTACATAATATTTATTTGTTGTTGTTCACATGTGAAGGCAATGTTAGGTGGAATAAAAAATTGTTTTCATAAACAAAGGAATTTTTTACCTCCCAAAGTTCGATGGATGAATATGAACTTTTCTTTTCTTATCTACATGGGATATTATTAGTTAAATATTCTGAGGTGAAATCTCCTTTCCACATAGGAATCTCATGGGGTCCTCTTCGAAAGCATGCCTCAAGAAACTCATCAATGTTAAACTATTGATTCATTGTTAATGATTGATGAGTGAAGCTTATAACTCATCAATGGTAAACTATGACATGTCTTTGTTTTCTTCCAAGGTCACTAGCAAGGATTCAAAATTATAGGGAAGGATTCTAAGAACTATTTGAACAACCCTTCTGTCTTCTATATTTTCTCCATGAGCTTTCAGTTTATTTATCATACCAACAACTCTAGTGTAGAATGAGTCTACTCGCTTTGTATCTTTCATTGATAGAGATTCAAAATCTCTTCTAAGAATCTGCAACTTAGAAGTCATTACCTTGTCCAAGCCTTGACGCTTTTTTCCAATGTATCTCATGCCTTCTGAGTGGTATGTGTTTTTTCTACTCTTGTGAGTATTCTTTCATGCATGGCTTAGTCTATTTAGAAGAGACCTTTCCTTCTTTCTTCCTTTGTTCCCTCACTACGTCCTTTTCAACTTGTGTGAGATTATTATATGTAGTGTGAATCTCTTGGTTCTGTATAGCCATGTTGGGCTATCTCCCATACATCTTGACTTATGAAAAAAACCTTCATTGTTATAGACCAATACTCATAATTATTTATGGAAAAAATTGGAGTTTGTAAACTCGACATATATGCAATAGAAGTCCTAAACCCGCTGTGATACCATATCTAGGGTATATGGGAAGGCTTCTATGGTAAACTTGAGTTAACATACAGTAAGAAATTTTCTTTTCTTTTCTACTTTTAGACTTGGAACACAAGAATAAATCTTCCACCAAAATACTTGAAGGGATTAATCTTCTACCATATTTTGACAGGTTAATCTTCTACACTTCAACCCCTTAATCTTCGACCAATACTCCCACCAATAATTCATATATATATATATATAATATTTTTTTTGATCGAGGCCTTAGTTGTGTCCGCGGTTATCTGGCCGGTCGGACCACCATGAGCTCCCCTTCGAAGGGGTTCGTAAATGGAAAGATTTAGACAGCGCCGTTTTTTTGCTCTGTAAATCCTTGGCCATGGGAAGGGCAAAGCACGGGATCTCTTGCGGATGGTCTTAAGAAACAGCTGCACGCATGGCACAAGAAGGCGGAATCGTTTTTTCATTCATCTCGAGAAACCCCTGACAACTCTCGGAGACCTTCAATGGAGTAAGAATGGAATCTGGGAGACCTTCAACTCTCCCAACCTTCAAAAAAGCAAAAAATTTTATGGCTAAATTTACGGATGGATGAATTCCATAGAGCAGTTGGTGTGAAAGTAGGTATTGAAATTGGTTTTTCTTGATCTCACTGAAAGGTAAAGGAATAAGCTATCACCAGATAGAGTCAAGTGGACCTTACTCCAACCTTCAATACCTCACCAGACAGAGTCAAGTGGACCTTACTCCAACCTTCAATACCTCACCACAACTGCTATTCAGCCCCTAAGAACAAAAGTCTATGCAGGCAATGATGGAATCATCAATGGAAATAGCAGAGGAAAAGGTGAGAGGCTTAAATACATTGTAAATGTCCGGGCCCAGCCGAAGTTAATATATTCCTTGCGTTTGCTTTGGTTTTGCAATTACAAGCTCCTGGATTGCCGACACTGGATCTAAATCGTTCGGCTATGCCGAAAGTTTTGATGTTCAAGTTACATGTATGCTTGATCAAAGTATTTGAAAGTTTGGTTTCAGCGTTAATCTTATTTTGGGCAAGCGTGATCAAAGTGCGTATATGCTAGGTTTTATCAATTAATTTTAATTTTTGGGGGAAGGTAACACAACTTATTTTAATTTAGTTGCCAAATTGGCAGAATGAAATGCCAAAATCGTAGATTATTTAAAATAATTAGTTAAAAAACCACCTCTTAATGCATTTTTGTTTTGAGTTATTAACATTTTTACATTTTAAAAATAATTTTAAATATATCTTTAAAACCAATCAAAATCATAATAATATAAAATTTGATTTTTTTTTAGACAAACAGATTTTTTATAAAGCTTTATAAATATAATAAACTTTAACACAAAATCTCTTTGCCTGAATCTGAATTCCTATATAATAAGAATAAGGAAGAGCTATGAGAACTCCTCTGACTCTTTATACTTTAAAAAAACAAAAATGATATTAATCTGAATTTCTATATAATAAGAATAAGGAAGAGCTGTGAGAATTCCTCTGCTGACTCTTTATACTTTAAAAAAGCAAAAAAGTAATTAATCCAACTGTTTGCTAGACTGAATAATCTAAACTTATACTCTATCCTAAACCAAAATTAGACTATTCATATTTTTACAACAAGACAAGACCAATCCTAAACATAAGAAGGAGGAGAATATTTAAAATAATTAGTAAAAAACCACCTCTTAATACATTTTGGTTTTGTGCTATTAATATTTTTACATTTTAAAAATGGTTTTAAATATAACTTTAAAACTAATCAAAATCATAATATATACAAAATTGAATATTTTGTTTTTTTTAATGTTTTTCATACCAATTAAATCATTTCTATTCTTTCTCAAAATTATATTTTGTTTATTAAGGTAGAACACTGAACTATATATAACTTTATATATCAATTTGTGTGTCACAAGGTAAGAAACTATTTAGTTCCAACAAAATAATTATTTCCTTAAATATTTAGATATTATATGAGATTTGAACTTTCATAAACAATGAATAAGATAGAATATGATTAATTAAAATTAATTTAAGTATAACAAATGTACAGCTCAAATTCATTTCATGGTATCTTGTTATGTTTAAATACATATTGATTAAGATTTAAATAAATTTTAGTTAAACCAATATAGTTTTTGTTTTTTGTTTTTAATATTAATTTTGTTTTTTATTTATTAAATAGTATTTTTTTATGTTTATATTCATGAGTGTAATAATGTTTATGCTTTACTATAATAATATCTTTTTTTGTTTTTTGTTTATTAAATAATATTTGTTTTATGTTTATATTCATTAATGTAATGTTTATGCTATATTATAAATAAATAACTATAATTAGTTTGATGTTTAGATTTTCTTTAACAATTAACTATCTTCAGAAACAAAATTAAATGACAAACTAAACTTATCAAAATCCACAAACAACTTTACTATTAATTCGAAAATAAACCATCTTTTTACATAAATATTGGATCAAATATTTGTCTTATTACATATATTTTTAGCATATAAAATATTTTACAAGATAACTTTTTAGGTTATTAAAAAGAATGATTCCATTAAAATTAAAAGACTTGTGCTAAAATAAAGTACATAGAATACATTTTGGTCCTAAATCGCATACCTCATGGCATCATTTATGGGTTTAGGTCAACGTCGTTCTATGTGTTAACATTCTAAATAAATAAAAATTAAATTCGATGAATGTATATTTAATTTTCATTAATTTTAGTAATAAGTTTTTATTTCGTTTATTAATAACTTATATAAATAACTTTATGAAAAGTTAATTAGTATATTTTTATATAAATGAATAAAATTAGTAATTATTTTTAAAATAAAAATATTATAATAATTATAAATAAATAATTATTTTTAAATATTTTTAATGAAAGTTAATATTTTGTCTTTTCTAAGTATTTTTAAAGGTACATAGGTGTAAAAAAAATACAAAAGAATATGGTGTAAAAAAAGAAATGGTCGGAATTCTTAAATATGCAAATTTTATTTAATGAAAATTGAAATAATTGAAATAAAAATTGTATTCTCTTTAAAACATAAAGAATATGTTATTTTTTCTATAAAATATAATTCATATGTTAAAACATTTACTTAACATCAAAATAATGGAGTTTTTTGAAAAAATATTGTATATTGTTGATAATAGTATGTTTGTGTATACAATAAATTTTGTATATTTTTTAATATTAATTTTATAAATAAAAATTAATAATATCATAAAATTACTGGTCAATGTGGGTTTGAGATTCTTAAAATAGTCACTCATCTTTTTTATTTTCTTAGTGTGTATCTTTCTATGTGTGTGCTTATCACCTTGTAATTTGTTTTCTAGATTAGTAAAGAAATAAAAAGTCACGAGATAAATAAAAGACCTATAAGTTTTACAGTATCAAAAAATGTGTGTGTGAAGCTTTATCAATGATGAATAACTTGTTTATATCTAAAAATTCACACTCTATTTAAATATTCATAATTATATAAATCCTCCCTCATGTTTTTATGTTTCAAAAAGAAATATTAGGACCCATTTCCTCTCCTTGGGATAGCCAAGTCCCCTACACCCATCCCCTTTGTGAAAAACACCTAATGATGCCTAAAAACAATGTGGGGTCCAAAGATCATATAGAGAACGCATGCCGCATGGTTAGAGGCCTTTGTTCATAAAGATTGAGGCCTAGAAGTTTTTTTTTCATGTATAATCCTATTATTCTCTTTATTGACCATGGTCTAGGGCCCTAGAGAATCATTACAACCCAAACCAAGTAATTTTATCCATGACCTCCTTAGAGGTTAAATATCGTATAGAAATGTCCAATGTTGTGTCTTAATGCATCCTCAATATGCTTGAGAACGTGGATATTTATTAAATGTCCAAGTCATTTTCTATACTTCCTTGACCATAGTCTAGATGTAAAGATCCATAAGTGTCACTGAATAAATCAAAATATCCCCTTAGGTAAACCACTCATATTCAAAATATGCCCAACAAATGCAATGTTTTGTGGATCAGAGGTGTTTTTCATAGAAATTAAGATAGAGAAGGGTCATTTAGTGCACAAGTTCATTGATTTAATCCCATGACATTGGTTAGAGATCTTGACTCATTCTTAGTCAAAAACTAACCTATCCATGGAATCTGTTGTACCCTTGAAGGAAATTTATAACCAACATTGATCTAATGCACTTGTTTGAGGATTTATCCATGGAATTCAAACCTAAGTAACAAGGATTAGAGCTAGAGACTTTACTTTCCTTCCCTTGATTATTTTCAGTAAACCAAGACCTATCCATGATTCCCAAGACCTCATAATAGCACCCATATTCAACTCATATGTGAAATACTTGGACCCTAGAGTAGGTTTATGTTATTGTTTCTAGGTATTGTTCATGGATTTTGAGCTCGTGAAGGTTTTAATGGGGGTTAAGATTGCTACTTTTCTACTATCCATGTTAATTCCTTGACACACATTTCTAGTGCACAAAACCTACTTATGGTGCTTACATTCCACTCAAAGGTCAAAGATTCTCTAGAATGTTTGAATGTGTTGGTTTAAGTACTTGGTTAAGGATATTGATCCAAAGAATCTTCAATAAGATTCTAGGACACTTTTTTTTAGTCTGTGATGATTGTCAAGCACCAAAAAACCATTTTTTCTCTAGGGAGGTGACCTAAGGATGTGTTTATCACACTTGATCCTAAAAAGATATGTTTAGAACCCAAGGCCATGTATTCTACCCATTTACCCATGTCAAGGTATTTAGGCTATTGTATCCTTACCGAGAGTAAGGAATCCATATTGAACTCTAAGGAAAAATACTTCCTAGTAAGGTATCATGTCCTTTTGTATAATATTTTGTTCATGATACTTGATTTTCAGAAGGATCAATTAGGGATTGCAAGCCTTGTATATACCCCCTTGAAATTTTTTAGGTGTGCACAATCATTCTTAGTACACAGAACATACTCATGGAAATTGTATCGCACTCAAATGCCTATAAAGAAACATAGAAAATAATCATGTCTTGGTTCAAGGACACATTCAAGGAGATTTAACCTAAAAGATTCAAAAATATCTTAAGGCACTTTTTATCCTTCCTCAACCATGTTCAAATCCTTGTAACCCATACATAGTGTGAAAACCTCCTAATGGAAACCATATCATACTTTCATGCCAAATAAATCCTACAAATCATTTTTGTTTTGGTTTGTAGGCATTTCTCATGGAAATTGAGCATGATAAACAACATTTAGGGCCTAATCTCCATTTTTTTCCTCCCATAGTCATACCACTTAAGCTTTAGAAGGTTCATTTAGGGATTACACATCTTGTTTCCCTAGTGACCATATTTATATCTAAAATCCCATTTATAATCAAAGGACCTAATCAAGGAACATATATCCCACTTTCCATGGTGAAGAACCTCCACCATGGATTTCAAAATGATTGATGATGTTCGTTTGAAACACACTTGTGTTTAGGGAATGTGTTATGGTTTAATCATGGAACTTATATCCTTGTAATAGGTCAAAGATATTGTATGATATTATGGTATTTTCATTCAAGGATATGTTCAACACTATAGCATTAGAAGTTATATGGGAACTACGTGTTTTTCATGGTTATTGAGCCAAACATACATGATTTAGGGAGAAAGGTCCATTAATCAACATTGATAGATAAAGATAACGAATATTGCATGTCAATTAAAAAAAAAGTATTTATTAATATTGGATTTCAAATAGGATTTACCTTATTAATGCAAAAGTTAGCGTTGCTTTAGAAACCATACATTAACTAAATAAAAGGATATTGTTTTCATTCTAAATCTTATTTTAGTTATAATATTAATTTTGTTGGGTTTCACTTGTGTATACAGTGTGGTTATAGAAGGCCAGGAAAGGCTCAATGAAGAATTCAACTTTAACGTTTAATCCACTTAAAATTTAATTGTGGAATGTGTGTAATAATGAGGAGGGGAACCTCCTATTTATACTGGTTTTCCAAGTGGAAAATTAGTGGTGCCGACCTCCCTTGGGGAAAATTAAAAAAATAATTTTATTTTTATTATTTTATTGTTTATTCTTTCCCCAAGGTTTACATTGATTCTTTCTATCATTTACATGAGTACTTACATGAATATCAAATCCCGTAGGAGGTACAGGGAAATACAATACAAGTATAATAAGAATAACTTCTGAAGTTGCACAACTTTCAACACCCCAGACACAACCTGATTCCTAACTTAGCTTGGATGTCACAGGTTGGAAAAAGAATCTTCACACTCAAGCTAGGAAATCCATTGCCAATTATTGGTACATTCAACTATGCAAGAAATCCTTATTGGTAGGGCATAATTGATGCAGTGGCCATTGTTGGTCCAGGGTTCAAATCCCCTACATATGATATTTTTAGGACTATTTTGATGCTAGAATATATTGATGATGCCAACCTTGTACTTGTTCAGCCATTCCTCATGGGTAGAAACTTGGCATGTCATATCTGAAGAAGGTGTTATAGTAGATCATAAGAAGATAAGAACCATCACGAAATGGTCAAAACCTAAGAACTTACCAAAAGTCAGATCCTTCATGGGGTTAGCTAGATACTACAAAAGGTTCATCGAAGGATTCTTGAAGTTGGCTCAGCTTATCACATCCTTGCAAAATAAACGTGTAAAGCTTGAATGGACTTCTAAGTGTGAAGATAATTTTCAAAGACTTAAGGAAATGCTTTGAAGATATAGAGACATTATCTAATGGGTAAAAAGTTTGAGTTGAGAACTTACCATGATGGGTTAAAATACTTGTTTGAGGAATGTAATATGAATTTTAGACAGAGGAGGTGGATGGAGTTGTTCTGTGAATATGACTTTGACATCAAGCACACCAAAGGTAAGGAAAATAAATTAGTTGATGTGTTTAGTAGGAAGATAAATGTCATGCATGTAGCAGATATCAGCACTAGAACATCATATTTAAAGGATAATATCATGAAATCTAGTAGCCCATATTTTGAGATAAGTATTTCTCTTCTGTTATGCTTTCATTAGATTATTTTATTTGGTATATGTGCAATGGTGGCTGATTGGTTGCTTGAGTTTCCATGTATTGAATGCCAAGATCTCTGTGGAGGAAAGATGAATCTCATATAATATGGAATTGAGTTTATATTCACATTACCTTCTTTCTAATCTTCTTCTTCTTAGCCAGGAATTAGAATTTTGGCTCTATGGTATTGAGAGGGATGAGCTCTATGGTATTGAGAGGGATGAAACCATATGATATGGTTCTACGATATATGGTAATTTCTATATTGTGATACCTGATACACTTTGTTCATAGCATTGCTTCCAGTGAACAACAACTTTCATCTCATTTAAAAATATTTCTAGATGACCAAGATATGTTTGTTTTGGCTTGACAATTTTTCAGTGCCAAGATGACTGCACCTGTCATTTGATTGTAAATGTTTTGTTTAAATATTTTTTCTTATTTTCATATTTGAGGATGAGTGATGTATTTTAGATGTAAAATTAATTGATGTCTAGAGGGTGGAAACTATACAATCTGATTTTTATTAGTGAGATATGACTATAGGGAATAACCATTGGGAACTAATTTTGAGGGTTGTAGTTGGAGTCAGAGTTCTTTGTTCACTATGGATCAGGTTAATATAAATTTTTGAGTCTTTTGTGTCGAAGAGAGAACCTTGATGGAGGGCTACCATCTAATGGTAGTCACATGTAGGATATTTCATTGCATGGATTGAATCATAGATCAATAAATGGCATAAATTTCCTTGATTAGAGATATGAGGTAGATTAAAGGTGATGTGGATAAATATTATTAAAAAAAAAACATTATGGAATTGGCTTATCATAAACTAAATATGGTGACAACAATGTATGGAAGTCACGTGTTTATGTAAAATAGCAACATGGGGTGATTTTCGAGAAACCCAATTATTTAGATTACACACTTTGAAAGTTATGACAATATGTTTGGAGGGTTAAAGGTTCTGAATCATGTTATTTATGGAAGGATTTATGGTGATTGTTACTACAAAGATAATTGGGTTGTGCTAGAAAGATTAGAAAAAAAATCCCTACAAAAAAAATCCTAGATAGAATGCAAAGAAAAAGGATATATTTGATACAAAGAAAAGAGTATAACAATATTACAATCAGAATGATTTGAATAGATAATAAGAACTTCTTTGACTTTATTAATGATTCCAATTTTGTTTTAATAGGCCTAGAATTAAAATCTCGAATCCAAAACCTCGATATAAGGATGCATGTCACTCATAATTGAGGAAAGAATATAATATGCTTATATGCAATATGGGGATGTAAAATCTTAGTTTATCAAAGCAACCCGCAGGAGGTGAAATCTCTATAGTGAATTTGATGTTGTGCTATGATCGTATATTCCAATTGGTATACATAAGTATGAAAAATAATATTGGTGAATCCAAGAGCTGATGTTCATCTTGAACTTTCCCAAAACTACATGCAAGAGTTTGTGACACTCAATTTTGCTTCCCATATTGGATTTTATGTCCTCCGCACAAAATCACCAACAATCCATGAATGACTTGAGGAAGTGAGTTGAAACTCCCCATAACTAGATAAGCACAAATGAAATCAATGAAAGTTCAATTCCATTATATTCCAAACATTTAATTACACTAGAAGCACCCCTTTCTCATGATTCCAAGGACTAGGTGTTGTTTATTTCCACCATTTCTAGAACTATGGTTTTGTTGAGTAACATGCAATATAATTTTTGCATGAGGGTGAATTTCTTAAACTATGTTAATAGAGTGTGTACTCATTATGTTCATATTAGGATTTCCCAAAAAAACTTGTAGGAGGTTATTATACTCAATTATGCCACCTAGATTGAATTTTATGCCCTTAGTACAAATTTTCCAAGCGTACTTGAATTTAGTGAAGAAGCAAGTTGAAACTCACCAAAAAAACATTATTGAAACCTATATCAATGATAGTAAGTTACATTTTTCTATAGCCCAAAATGGCACTTATCTGTTTGTGAGGACATTTACATGTTTTATCGCATGATGATAATTCCATGACGACATTTCATGAAAATTATTGTTAGTCACCCAAAGGAAATTTGTGGATGGAAGGGCCATATTGGTACATTTTTAGCTATTTTTTACCTCTTTTCTAGACCATTGGAAAGGTAAGAGACTAAGGAACAACTTTTCAGAACAAATCGACTCCCGAAAACTCTTGTAAATACCCTAAAAGATTCCTTTTTTGATAAATGCATAGGTTGTGAGTGTAATACTTGTGTTTTTCACTTTGCATATATGGGTTGTTAGTTTTTCACCCGTGTATACCCTATGTAATGGTCAAAAAATATAAAAATGTGAAGTTTGGGTGGTTTTGGAACTGCCTCCTCAGTTATAATTGATCCATCCTTGAACCTAACTCTTCAGATTGTTATATCAGAGAGGGAGAAGAGACCATGAAGAAGACTTAGCCTTTGGTATTGTGATGCTGGAAGAATTTGTATTCTCATCCCCCTCACCTATTTCGTATTTTTCATCTACCCTTGCTAAAAATATTGGAGGCTGGCAATCTTGGAGGAGATAAGCAGGATATCTAGATCTAAGGTTTCATGAGGTTCCTTGCATGAGGAGAAGGTATATCTTGTACTTATTCCATTGATTAATAAATATGCAATGTTCTTCCCTTTCCAAATTCCTGTGTATATTAGTTTATGGTCATATGTTGATGTTGACGAGATTAGAGTTTCATGTTATCTTGAATATTAATATCTTGTTTGTGGTCAAATTGGTTTGAGGATGTTTTGAAGTTGTTTTGTGGGTCTCTTGGTTGGAGAGAAAGAAGAGGTATAAAGAGAAATTTTGGATTAAACTTTAGTGCATAAGGTATGAACCCTGATAACCCTCGAAATATTGTTTAAATTTATACTTGCAGATCTTTATATATCAGTTTGTATACCCCTAATATGTTGTTGACCTCAACCCTAGCCTTAGGATAAATTAACTAACAGCAGAATTGGGGATCATAATGGGGAAGTCATGTTTTATTTTCGGTATAATTGTCCATTTATTCTCGTTTAATTGAAGTTCTGGCTCCTTCTTTTAGGTTAAGAATCATCCTTAATCCTTTGTAGACACCCTCCCTACTATTTTGAGGTTGTTTTCACCTTTTGGGGGCCTTCCACCACCCATATGTGACTTCTGTACTCTACAGTATTGTATTTCTGAGCCATTCACATGTGCATAATATCCCTAGGTATGTACCATATGTTGCTTCCTGATACTGCACTTGTTTATTTATTTTTCTGTGTTTTTTTCACTTTTTGGATTGTTTAGGGGAGGTTTGTTGTAGATTTTGGGGTCCTGTTGAGGCCCTTGTCTATGTAAATGTACTGGGAAGTGGTGTATCCATTTTAGGGTGGTATTAACCTTATTTTAAACCCATTTTTGAATCCTTTGGGCTTGTCTCTTTCGTATTCCACCTCCTACCTTGGCATGACCTTGTTGTGCAAGGTATTGATCAAACTCTAGCCGGTATAGTCTGAAGTTAAGAGTCATCTGATCTTTGTATCTTGCAGTAATGTTGGTAAAATTCCTTATGCCAAGGTGGTTGGATTGTTCTCTTATGCAATTCTCCCTCCTGAGAGAGGTCTAGTCAAATTTGAGGGTAGCTTAGGGTCTATTTTGTGGACATAGAGGAGAAGTCCTTTTTCTTCGTTTTACATCATCTGCATGCACTTGTTTATTGGTTATTTTTATTTTTTGTTCAAAAAGAAAATTTAAAAAAGAACAAGTATTTTCTTTATATGCATTTAGGATAGGGTTTAGGCTTAGGTGCATTGCATATTTCTAGTTTTTGAAATGAAAAAAGAGATCTTTCTATTGTGGCCTTCATTTTCAGTTTTGAAAAGAAAAGAGACGTAAAAGTATTTTCATTTTGAATCTATTTCACATTGGCCATTTTTTTTCTAATATCAACTCAAAGCATCATTAGTTTCATTACCACTACCTTCGAGTAATCAAGAACCCTTGAAAAGAACGTTAATATTTAAAACATATTAGTAATATTTTTCTTTCTAGGGATGACACACACTAGTCTAGGATATTGTTTGGGTTAGGGTTATCTTCAAACTACCCAAAAAATTTGAACTCAAACATAGTGGAATTTTGTTTACGAAATATAATATCACAAAGAAGTGAATCGAAAATCTCCTCTCACACATGAGTCAAGCACGAGGTCATGCGATATTGAGTTGCAGAGATACCCCTCCAATACTTGGTAGAACATACACCATAGCTGCTGTGCATCTTGGGATTCACTCTGTACCTCCTTTTGGCCTCATGTGGTTCCTAATACTATTTGACTGTCTCGCTTAGCTACCTTTCCCATGTGCATCAGTCGGACTGATGACTGTTTAATTGTATATTTTTGTGATTTTGGTAGCCTTACTATCTTGACCTCTAGGACTCTACACGAGTTATCGTGGAAGGCTATTTATTCTATACCTAGGGAAGGCTTGGGAGGAAATACCTTACATACAATTTGGGAAAGCAGTTTGGTGATTCAAGCACTTGGACCCAAGGATGTGTATTGTGGACCTCGGGTAACTATCCTTCTCCCTCCAAAGTTAGTTTTGTACCCTCATCATCCTAGAATATCCTTTGGAAGGTACACTTGTGTGCCTATTCTAGATGCATATGATTTTATTCTAGTGGTGTGATCTATGTGTTTTTGGTTGCAATTCAACCTCATACTTTTCTTTCATGTTGAGTTGAAAACAATGGCTAGTACCACTATGGACACCAACCAAGAGTCCCTTATGCAAGGGGATTCTTGTGCTTTTCCTTTTACTACGAATGTTGGTGTTCCCTTAATGGCCACTTTGAATTTACTTGGATTCATCCTTGGGATACCGGTTTGGTTATTTTTCACTATGAATCTCTTGAATGTTCATGATGCTTCTCAAGAAAGAACCTTATATCAAGAGAATCAAAAAAATCATCAAATCTCCTTGTGTTTTTACTCAAATTTTGATTTGGAGAGCCCGCTGGATGTGGAATTAAATTCCTCATCCAGCGAGTACCAACTCAAAATAATTTTGATGGACCGTGATACCCAAAATATAAGAAATACCTGAAAAATGTGATGATAACAAGAAATCACTGAAAAACATGATGGTGATGTCATCATCACATAGTTTTAGGTATTTATTGCTTTTGGGGTAGTGGGGTCCATCAAAAGTATGCCAAGTTGGTACTCCTTGGATGCGAAATTTAATTATGCATCGAATGATCTCGCCGAATTGAAAATTGAGTAAAAACACAGGGAGATATGTTGAAAATAAGAACAAAAAAAAGTGGTTTTTTTTTATGATACCTATCCCCAAATTTATATTTAAAAATTGTTTAAGACCTATATGGTATTTCAAATTTAAACCAATTTTATTGGCTAACACATGATGACATGGAATTTGAATTAGGTTTGAAAGGCCCTTTTTGAGTTGAAATTTTCTCTAATGACCTTTTCAGATAAAGGTACAAGTTGAACACTACACAATTGCTCGTTTTATTGTAGATGAAGGTGCTTCTGTTAGTATTTTATCTACACATTCTTGGAGAGGTATGGGATCTCCCAGCCTCATGTCAACTATTAATCAGTCACTATGTAATGTCCCCAAAATCTGGAAAAAAAAAATTGTAGGCTAGTTAAATACTACATAATATGGACATTAAGTCATCTTCTGCAGAATATGTCTGTCGTTATTCTCTAACTCGAAAAGTCATAAATTGTCCTTACCATTTCTATGTGTTGTTGTTATGTAGTTACAAATGTAGTTATGTACTATGTTTATTTTCCATGAGTTGGTTTTAAATGATTACCCCTCTATTTGATTACTATTTATCACGTATCCTTGTTCAGTTATATCTTACATCCTGGTTATAAGTTTTGTTCATTGTTATGGAATGTCTTGGCTTATCCTTAATTTTCAAAGCCAGAGTGGCATGATTTGTATCCCTTATAGGACTTCTTGGAGAGGTAACTGGTTCTACTTAATGTTACGGGGTTTACTTAGTTCATGTTGAACTAATGCAAACTTCTCCTTTTTTTCCAGGTTCATTTAGATGGTGAGATCTTCTTACGATAGCTAAAGTTGACATCCTACAACATGCTACCCATACTATGCAATCCTATGCTTATCAAAGAGCAAGGGACTCTAGTCCTGTCCTAACTATTCTTACTGCTATGGTGCACATTATTTTTTACATAGAGTAGGGGTTTGCAACACATGGCTATTTTATGGTTGGCATGGTTATTATGAGTTGGGATTGTGATCATTTTTATCACCTGCTATGTAATTACAACATATAATTTGACTTGTATTAATTCCTATGGTTATAGGCTTAAGTTCTAAGACTTAACTAACATTATATTTAAAGTTTGTAAATTATTATGGTTTATGTGGTAAGCCATTCATGGCATATTCCATATGCTATGAAATCATGGCTTAACTATGCGAACGAGGTTTTCGTAGGGGTTTTAACACAAAGTCACGTTTTTGTGTTTGGAACTATATGCATGAGGGTAAATATTTCAACAATGGTGGTGGATAGGTTGGCATAGTCAATTCTCCTTGGGATGGGGGAAATCGAACCCTATGCATGGTCTGACGTGCTTTGTAAATAATTTTTCACTGATATGGGTTGTTTCTTTGTTCAACATTTTGTTTTCATTATGTCGTGGCTGAACAAGATCACCCTGCACATTTGGAGTTATGTACTCTATTTTGGTTTTGCAACATTTGTATTGTTTTTTCTTCGGGTGGACGTTTGGCATACTTCTAACGGGCCTATGTTTTGATTTGCAGGTGACAGGGATTCCATTCATGGGTCATGGGTGTTTACCAGACCATCTACGATACCATTCACAAGTAATCCCTGTAAAAAACTTAGAACTGCTACCTCTTCGTATACTTGTTTAGCAGAGCTTTGAGCTCTGGGTTGTAAAGGTTAATGTGGTGAATATTTTTGGTATAAACAATGGGTTTAAACTATGCTAGTTCCATTTCTTGCAATGGAACATCTGTTGAATCGCTACTCTATATAGTTTTACTTGCAAATGTTATTTATTGGTTATATACAATTTAATTTACATGCCTGGTGTTATTATGGACGTAAGTGGATTATTGTTTCATGTTTGTAAATGCCGCGGTTGTGATAGCATGGTAAGTAAGGTTTTAGATTGATTCTCTTGGAATTTACATGATTTGGGTTTTTGTTTGTAATATTGATTACCGTGTGGTTTAAATCTCGGCCATGAGCCATTATGAGGAGCTGCAGTATATAAATTCTTACTATTTGATTTAATGTGGAACATTGATAGAGTTAGAGATTATGGTTTTTAAGTTGGCGTTTACAGTCAAGCCTTGATAGCTATGGATCGACCTTTATATGAATACACAGTCTGTGTAATAAATTTTGGATATTACTCTGTTCATTTTCGTTCTATTAGCATAGGGATATATTTCATTTAAATGGGAACTTGTATGATTTTATAGTGTTGGCCTTTTTGCAAGTCGAAACCTACATGATTTGATTCTTGCCATGTTTTTCGATATAGTTAATATTTTTTAATTAAAATGCAAGCATATAGGATTCAATCCCAGGCCTTTGAATGTGTTGATTGCATTTTCAATGTCATGTGTTTGGGTTTTTTTAGCAGAGGTGCCAACAGGATTTGATCCTAAATCCTTTAAATGGATGCCTTGTTCATTAATAAATTTGTATCATGTATAAGGTTGAATATTAGCTTAGTAGTAGATAGTATGATTATTTGTTATAATAATCGTTCCTACAGCAGGACCTTGATAGGTCTCGATGGCTAGCATAATATGTAGATAATTTGATAAAAATTGATTTTACTATTTGGGGTTTGATTATTAATTATCTTCGTTAGGTTATTTGGTAGTTTTAATTTATGTTAACTCTGTTTATGTTGTTTTTTCTATAATATTTTAAATTTCAGCGATGATATTTAATTTATATTTTTATGCATAGAATTTATGCTATGGCTATATGTAATAGTTTTGAGGGCTGTAATATCAACAAGCTGGTTGGAAATATGTAATATGTGAAAATATAGCCATATGTAGTGAATGTTTTTGAGAAAGGAGGAAAGTGCATTGATACTTTTTAAGGCTCAATGTTTCGATCTCACTCTAAGTAAGCACTCTTGATGATGATCTCAGAGTGAGATCGAAATGTCGAGCCTTAAAAAGAATCAATGTAGTTTCCTCCTTACTAAAAAATATGTAATATGCTTGTAGGAAAGAAATGTATGGTAGGATTTTAAATAATTAAAATCTATGTTTTACTTTTATATATAATTTTGACAAGTATTAGAAACCTAGATAGCCTAAATACTCTAGATTCCAGTAGAAAGAATAAATTATTAGAGAAGATTGAATTCCGAAATAATAAATATAGAGTAGCAATGCATAGATAACGATGATCATATAATTTCATGTGGTTTTGAAAATTGATAAAATCATATGTGACAATTTAATCAATAAGAAATATGATCTATAATCTCCTATAACAAAATCTTTATAACTAGGGTTTATAGGAACATACAAACTAAAATAATCCTAGTTGCTTTTAAGTTTATCTATACAAACTAATCTTAGTTACAACAAATAGATTCTATTCATTCTTTTAGAATGTAATCCCTTCATTTAATAAGGAAACCTGTATAAAACATAAGGAAAATCAAGAAATCTCATACATGCAAGGTGAAGCTATTTCAATGGTTGGAAACCCTGCACACTCAAACACATAATATTAACCAGTACATAGACAGTTCTGACCTCTGTTTTAGATAACCGAATAACTTGCGAACTACCACGTTCTACCCAACCATGACCCAAAATCATTCCTGGTTTCAATCAGAATCCCCTCGAGCTGGTTCCAACATGTAAGTAGCTTAGAGCTCCTAAGGTAAGCCATTCCTATCACAAATATCAGTTTCTGTATCAGTTTTATTTTTCCTATGAGGAAAAATTTTCTCCAAGAACTCTCTTGAGAAATAATCAGGTAGAATTATGGAATAATCAAAAGATCCCCAAGCCTCTATTTGGCTTGGGTCTTTATAGACAGACCTTTTTTTTCAAGAAAAGGGGCAGTAAAATCACTAATCATTTGATTTCTTGAAATAACTATTTTTTACTTTATTTAGGTAATTTAATATTTATTTCAATTTATCTTATGAACTTTTGACTAGTTCCTACATTGAATCTTGTAGGTATTTTATATTTAATTAACATTAGTAATAATAATAATATGTAGATTGTTTTAATACTATTCATAGTTACTAGTATTATTACTTGTACTTATTTCTTTATACATAATATGTATAAAATATATATTCATGGATATCTTTGTTAATATTTTTACTTTTAGGAATCATATATCATAATACCTAATCACAAGACACTTTTCTTTTATCTTAGTCACTTTCTTTAACAAGGCCTTCAGGTAGGGGTTAGGTCAACTAGGTTAGGAAACTCTATGCCTCCTTGCGTGTTGGATTCCCTCATATAACATGGTAGTTCTTAAGTAATTTGATGAGATACAGAAATTCAAAATTTCATTTAATCACTTAAAAATATGTAAGATGAGATCAATGTTTTATCAGAGTCATTTTCACTCAAAATATTAATTTTCCAGTAATGCCTAGCATATATCTAGATCCCATGCTCAACTCTAAAAAAAAGGGAGTTGCAAACTTAGTGCAATTCCAGAGCTCCTCTCTCAACACTAATGCTGGGATGGATTGATATGATACACCTAGGAATACAAAGGCCAAGGATCCGATGTTCTAGAGCTTAGGATAAACATCAACTTGAAAGGCTTCAAGGATTATGCCAAACACTTCCAATTCTTATATATTCATGTGCTCCGGATCTTAATGCTCATTACAAATGTTTCATAATTCATGTGTTCTAGATATTATCGCTCAACACAAATATAACTACTCCTGTGCTCCACGGCTTCTCACTCAACACAAACATCAAATACTCATGTGCTCTAGAGCTCCCCGCTCAACAAAAAACATCAAATACTCATATACCTCAAAGCTTGCGCTCAACAAAAACATCTCATCAAACATTTTCCTTAGAGTCCATGCCTAACACATGAAACCATATACATAAAACATATTCATTTGGATTATGCCCAATATATCAAATAAATAATCATTCTCGTGTGCAGTGGGGTATTTTTCCCAATATACAAAATAAACATCAAATCAACATCACATGCAATGGGACTTATGCCCATAAGTGTTAGGTCAAAAATTTGGTATCTTACATCCCTCCCCACTTAGAACAACTATCGTCCCTGGCGTTCTAGGGAATCAGAATGAAATCATGAAACATGTTGGGGTAATCCTTTCTCATGGTGGCTTCATCCTCCCAAGTAGCCTCATCGACCTTGAAGTGCTTCCATTGCACTTTCAACTAGACTATGGTGTGCTTCGTGAGCGACAACTTTCTCTTGTCCAGTATATGAACAAGTTTAGGTGAAAACTCCCCTTAAGGTTCCACCTGTAACAAGGACCAATCAATCACATGTTTAGTATCATAAACATGTTTTTTAATAAGGATGCGTGGAAAACATTATGAACTCTTATGTGAGTAGGTAAAGCTATTTTATATGTCACTGGTCCTCTCTTGGCTAGTATCTCAAAGGGTCCACAAAATCTAGGTGCTAACTTACCACACCTTCCTAAGCTCAAAGAGCTTCTTTTTGCTTTTACTTTCAAGTAAATATGGTCACCTATCTGATAATATTTATATTTTCTTTTCTTATCAACATAACGCTTTTGGTATTATTATGCTTCTTTAAGGTTCAGTTGAACCTTGGTAACCAATTGCTCCAATTCCTTTAGTAAGTTAGGATCTAGCATGATTCGATCCATCGGGATATCCCAAGTAACTGGTGTTCTACACTTTCGTCCATAGAGTACATCGAAGGGACTCAGATTGGTGGAGGTCTAGTATCCATTGTTATATGCAAACTCTACAAGATGTAGGTAATCTTCCCACTTAGTGGGGTTGTTCATGACATACATCCTAAGCATGTCCTCTACAATATGGTTTACCCTTCCTATCTACCCATCATTCTATTAGTGGTAAGCAGTACTAAAGTTCAACAGTGTCTCTAATCTGGAGAATAAGGATCTCCAAAATTTCTCGGTAAACTTTGTATCTCAATCTAAGATGATTTCCTTGCGTATACTGTGCAATCTAAATATCTCCTTTAAGAATATGTTGGCAATGTGTACTGCCTTGTAGGTCGAATTCACTGGAAGTGTGCTTATTTTGACAATTTGTCAACTACTACAAAGATAGAATCATTTTTCTTCTTACTCTTCGGTAGAACAGTGATAAAATCAATACTAATGACCTCCCACTTCCATTCCAAAATGGGTAATGGATGCACCAACCCTGGAGGATGGTGGTTCTCATCTTTGACTAGCATAAATTATTGACATTTTGCGATAAAAAATGCTATGTCGGCCTTTAAGTTAGGCCAAAAAAAATGTTTCTTTACTACAAATATCATCTTTTGATATCTTGAATGCCCCTAAGTATGGTGTCTGATGAAATTCCTTGAGGATGTTGGACCTGATGTCCCCTCGTTCTGGAATGTACAATCTTTCTTTGGACCATAGCAGTCATGTTTCACCTACCTTGTACTATTTTTGTCGCTGAAACAACCTGTCCTCTTGGACCTTATTGAGTATTTCAACATAGAAAGGGTCACTTTGGTGGCCATTCTAATCCTCTCGTGTAAATCTGAATTGGTTTGACTTAAAGTCACCTCATATATCATATTATCTCGTCGACTTAAAGTGTCAACACTTTTGTTTTCTTTTCCATTTATATTCTTTAGCTCGAAATGTTATTTGTTAAGGAAAGCCAGCCATTTGGCCTTCCTGGCATTCAAATATGGTTTCTCAAATAAATACTTCAGACTCATTGTCCATTTTCAGAAGAAATTTATTCCCCATGAGGTAGTGCCTCCACATCTTCAAGGTGTGGATGATGGTTGCTAACTCAATATCATGGGTGGGGTAGTTTTGTTCATTTTCTTTTAACTTCCATGATTCATAATAGATTGCACAATGATCCTACAAGAGGAATCCTCTGAGCACTTCCTTTCTTGCATCCGTGCAAACAATGAAATCCCCCTCGGGATCCACCATTTGTAATATCGGTGCAGTCGTCAAAATATTTTTAGGATTATGAAAAAATTCCTCACACTCGGTTGTGCATAAGAACTTGTTTTCCTTCTTTTGCAAAGAGGTCATGGTACATTCTATCCTCGAAAATTTCTCAATGGACTTTCAGTAGTAACTGGAGAATCCAAAAAAGGATCTAAAGTCGGTGACACTAGTATGGGTAGGAAAATCCTCTATGGATTTAATACTTTCCATATCCATAGCTATCCCCTTCTCAAAGATGACATGATCCAAGTACTGTATCTGTAGTTTGTAAAAATCACATTTACCAAACTTGGCGTAGAGCTGGTGTTCCTGTAACGCCTGTAGCACTATGCGAAGATTCTCCTCATGTTCCTATTTACTCTTACAGTAAACTAGGATGCCGTCTATAAATACCTAAACAAATTTATCTATGTATTTACTGAATATATTGCTCATCACACACATAAATTTCATAGGTGCATTGGTTAACCCGAATGGAATCACTACAAAATCGTAGTGGTTTTACCTCACACAAAAGGCAGTTTTATGAATATCCTCATTGCAAATTTGTACCCGATGGTATCTAGATCATGGGTTGATCTTCAAAAATATCTTTCCTCCTCCTACTTGATCGAACAATTCATTAATCCTAGGGAGTGGGTATCGGTTCTTAATGATCAATTTGTTAATTTGGAGATAATCGATGCACATCCACATCGTAGTGTCCTTTTTCTTTACAAAAAGTATCGATGTTCCCCAAGGGGACACAGACGGTCAGATATACCCCTTCTCAATCAAATCCTGCAACTACAGTTTGAGTTACACCAACTCTGGTGCACTCATGCGGTAAGGGGATTTTGAAGCCGAAATTGACCTTGGTATCAGTTCTATGGAAAAATATAGGTCTCATTTCGGTGGTAATCCTCATATTCCCTCAGAAAATACGTCCTTGAATTCTATGAGAATTGGAAAGTCCTCAATGTGTTGTTCTCTTTCAGCTTATATGTCCTTTATGTTTACTGCAAATAGTTTGTAGCCTTTCTTAATGCACTTCTTTACTTGTAAAGTGGATATCTTCCTTACGGAAACTTTCTTAGGCATGACTTGAATCATTACCTAATTCCCTTGGCTATCTGTACACAAGATGGAATTGTGTAAACAATCGATCATGATGTGGTGTTGTTTCGACCAGTCCATATGGATAATCATATCATACGATCCTAAAGGTATAATGCTCAAATTTATCCTAACAAGAAAACCATTCAAGTATACCTCAAAATCTCTAACTATTTTAGAAACCTTTCATTTCATACCTATGGCTAATTGCAGCATCTAGCGTTTCTCATGTTTAACTCTTCCTAGTTTACATGTTTACATAATTTGATGTGATACATAACATATACAACCATCGGGGTCAATCAAAACTGAAATACAAGTGTTTGAAATATTACCTTATATCTCAACCATGGTAGTTTGATGGTCTTCTTGTCGAACATCCAAGGCTGCATAAATCCATGGTGTTTTGGCTATGTCCTCTACCATTGGTTCTTCTTGTAAGTTGTGAAAGACTCTGTTGGTCTTGCCGTTACAGTCTTGGGCATAATTGGTCCCTTGGCATTTCCAAAATTTGATTTGCAGTGGGGAAACATTGGATCCACCTTTTTCTATTGGTTTGTTAGCATTCGGTGCTAGCACAGATGTCTTTGTACCTATTTCAATGAAATTCTTATTGGTTGGAAAACTGTTGTTCTATATTTTGTAAGGAGGTGGGTTAAAACCAGGTTTGTGGTTGTCTGAGAAGGTCCTATACCTATATCTACTTCTGTTTATTTTCTCTTGCCTCAGTTGTCCATGCTCATAGCAAATCCTAGCTTTGTGTAAGGTGGTGTCCAATGTTTTAGGCATTTCAAATTCAATCCTCTCTTGAAAGTTGGGAGGTAGACATCCTTAAAGCTCTTGTATTTTGACTTTCTCATCCTTGATGTATGGCACATAATGTAACAGATCCAAGAATATTTTAATAAAAGCATCCATAGTCATGGAACCCATCCTTAACTCGTGAAATTCTTTCCCTTTTTTTCGAAGAACCTTTCAGACATGTATTTTTCCTGAAAAATTCTACAAAAGTTACTCCATCAAATTTCTCTTACTTCATATTTCTTGGTATGCTTTAAGTCTCTCCACAATCTATCTGCTTTTCCATTTAAATTATATATGGCTAGATGGGATTTCATCTCACTAGAGTAGTTATGTACTCAAAAATATTTTCTCATACCTAGAAGCCATTCTTCATATTTCTCCCTTATCTTTATCTCTTCTTCATTAGTTGGGGTTTTTATCTTTCTAAACTCTCCCTGGAGATTGTCATCATTTCTCTGTTTCTTTCTACAAGTACAAAGAGAATTATCAATAGAAATACTATGATAATCTCCTTCTGGAGGTTCATGGGTGTGTTCTTCTTTCCCTTCTTCTTTTTGGCTGATGGCCTGCTTATGACAGAACTCTTTATTAAACTTGTTGTTTGAATGCATGGGTTTTCCATATGGGCTTCCTTCCATCATGTTCCAAAGTAAGGATTCATTAATTTCTTGTTGTTATTTTCTTTCATTAATATTATCATCCTTGAAACTCTTTAAGTCTGCTTGAAGATTTTGTTTGATTTTCAGTATATCAGAATTTAGTTCAACCACCAGTTCTTTTTCCCATGTGGGGGTATTCAAATTTGCTTGTTGGTTTTTGTCTTCTTCTATCTTCATGATATGAATTGTTATTTGAATCTTGGAAGTTAAAATTTTAATAACAAGAAAAAAAATTCTCTTAGTTAACCAAATTTTAAAAACATACTTTATTTTCTGCATCGAATGTTTGGCACACCCATCAGATATTTTCGTGTTGAAGCTCAGCTCTGATACCACTTGTAATGTCCCCAAAATTTGAAAAAAAAATATTATAGGCTAGTTAAATACTACCTAATCTAGACATTAATTTATCTTCGATGGAATATGTCAGTCATGGTTCTCTAACTCAAAGTGTTGTAAATTGTCCTTACAATTTCTATGTATTGTCCTTATGTAGTTATGGATGTAATTATGTACTATATTTATTTTACTTGAGTTGGTTTTAAATGATTAGTCCTCTATTTGATTACTGTTACAGAGAGAAACTTTCTATGGCTTGGGGTGTACCACAATAGACAAAGAAACCACAGAAATCAATCCCTTCCCAATATGCAAGAGAAATAAAGCATCTAACACTAAAGGATCTCGAATCATACCTTATTCTGTACAGTTGAAGTAGATCCCCATTGAGATTTTTCCAATCCCGCTTGTGTTAGAAATTTTCTCTCAACAATAGCAAACAAGACAAGCATGCTATATAATATAGTGTTAGATCTACTCTAGAATATATAATCAATAATGTATAAGCAATTAAACACATCCATGGATACAATATTCATTTAAATGCACATCATTGGACAGGAAAATATATTTCTATCAATAAAATCACAGATTACATAAGTGACAACCTCTGTCGGCATGTCTACGAACCGGAGAAACCGAGTCCTCCACCTGGGCTTCCACCACCTCAATCCTCCACCTCTCGATATTAAGCTCAAAAGTAAAGGAAATATTGGGAAGAACAAAAATTTCTCGAAGGGACAAAGGGACACAGAATCAAGTACAAGAAAGCTACGACAACAATGGACTATAGTTCTCTTACCCTTCAATGTATCCAAGGGGTTCCTTATATAGTAATCCAATGGGGCAATGAAAGGCCAAGAGACAAGTGATTTGGATACACATCAAGGAAAACTCCAAAAACATTTTGATTTACGCACGCATCTCGATGTACACAGGTTTAAGGGCAATATTCGCATATATATGTGAGAAAGGGATTAAAAGTCGCATACAACAAATAATTGGTGTTTTTAGGGATGATTTTGGAAACATCAAAGGTATAATATTGGTCCATGGGGTCCAAAGAGTCTACAGAGGGACAGGGAAGGCCATAAATGTGTGATCAACCATGTGTGGTAAAATTAGCTGTAACAGATGCCCCGTAATGTGTGAGGTCATAGGAGTAACATGATGGCCGAAATACATTATAAATCCATCCCAGAAGTGTAGTGATGAAGAACCAGCCATCCATTAGTATAGTAAAATAATCAATCTTTGCATATGACTGCAAATACATATAGCAGTCCCGGATACATAAGAGTACAATGGCCATTAATAGGCATGATACAAAATATGACATGTGTGGTTATCACCACGTACAATATATAATAGATCAGAATCTCCATGATGAAGATATACAAAGGATAAAGATATCCATGAAAGATGAAGATATACAATGGATCAAGATCTCCATAATGGCTAAAGATATCTGACATACACTGGAATCAAGTCATGAGAGCTGAAATATCATGAACACTTGCACGATCAAGGAGGTAGCATATGTGGAATGCAACCAATATGGAAAGTCTTCTACACACACCGCTATGAGTACATGTCCTACTATGTGAATAGAGGTGTCAAGGTCGAACATAGTAGTCCATCATCTGATTACCGGTCATTGATGTCTACCATTAACAGATGCGAGATCACCCACTGATAATGAAAATGGGAATCAAGGTACTAGAGTGCAATCTAAAAGTGTGAATAGATGTGTTGAGGTCGAACACTTGAAAAAATCTATCGATCAGGGGACATTGATGTATTCCCAAAAATCTATCAATAAGGGGACATTGATGTTATGTTTAAATACATATTGATTAAGATTTAAATAAATTTTAGTTAAACTAATATAGTTTTTGTTTTTTGTTTTTTAATATTAATTTTGTTTTTTTATTTATTAAATAATATTTTTTTATGTTTATATTCATTAATGTAATGTTTATGCTATATTATAAATAGATAACTATAACAATCAGTAATTAGTTTAATGTTTAAATTTTTTTTAACAATTAACCATCTTCATAAACAAAATTAAATAAAAAACTAAAGTTATCAAAATTCACAAACAATTTTACTATTAATTCGAAAATAAACCATCTTTTTACATTGGATCAAATATTTGTCGTATTACATATATTTTTAGCATATAAAATATTTTACTAGATAACTTTTTAGGTTATTAAAAAGAATGATTCCATTAAAATTAAAAGACTTGTGCTAAAATGAAGTACATAGAATACATTTTGGTCCTAAATCGCATACCTCATGGCATCATTTATGGGATTAACATTCTATGTGTTAACATTCTAAATAAATAAAAATTTAAATTCCATGAATGTATATTTAATTTTCATTAATTTTAGTAATAAGTTTTTATTTCATTTATTAATAACTTTATGAAAAGTTAATTAGTATATTTTTACATAAATGAATAAAATTTGTAATTATTTTTAAAATAAAAATATTATAATAATTATAAATAAATAATAATTTTAAAATATTATTAATGAAAGTTAATATTTTGTCTTCTCTAAGTATTTTTAAAGGTACATAGGTGTAAAAAAAATACAAAAGAATATGGTGTAAAAAAAGAAATGGTGGGAATTCTTAAATATGCAAATTTTATTTAATGAAAATTGAAATAATTAAAATAAAAATTGTATTCTCTTTAAAATATAAAGAATATGTTTTTTTTTATAAAATATAATGCATATGTTAAAACATTTACTTAACATCAAAATAATGGAGTTTCTTGAAAATTGAAATAATTAAAATAAAAATTGTATTCTCTTTAAAATATAAAGAATATGTTTTTTTTTATAAAATATAATGCATATGTTAAAACATTTACTCAACATCAAAATAATGGAGTTTCTTGAAAAAATATTGTATATTGTTGATAATAGTATGTTTGTGTATACAACAAATTTTGTATATTTCTTAATATTAATTTTATAAATAAAAATTAATAATATCATAAAATTACTTCTCAATGTGGGTTCGAGATTCTTAAAATAATCATTCATCTTTTTTATTTTTTTAGTGTGTATCTTTCTATGTATGTGTTTATCACCTTATAATTTGTTTTCTAGATTAATAAAGAAATAAAAATAAAAGACCTATAAGTTTTACAATATCAAAAAATGTGTGTGTGAAGCTTTATCAATGATGAATACGTTGTTTATATCTAAAAATTCACACTCTATTTAAATATTCATAATTATATAAATCCTCCTTCATGTTTTTATGTTTCAAAAAGAAATATTAGGACCCATTTCCTCTCCTCGAGATAGCCAAGTCCCCTATGCCCATCCCCTTTGTGAAAAACACCTAATGATGCATAGAAAACAATGTGGGGTCCAAAGATCATATAGAGAAGGCATGCTGCATGGTTAGAGGCCTTTGTTCATAAAGATTGAGGCCTAGAAGTTTTGTTTTCATGTATAATCCTATTATTCTCTTTGTTGACCATGGTCTAGGGCCCTAGAGAATCATTACAACCCAAACCAAGTAATTTTATCCAGGACCTGTTTAGAGGTTAAATATCGTATAGAAACATCCAATGTTGTGTCTTAATGCATCCTCAATATGCTTGAGAACGTGGATATTTATTAAATGTCCAAGTCATTTTCTATACTTCCTTGACCATAGTCTAGATG
>LPNX010391910.1:53124-106666 GCA_001517045.1 Pseudotsuga menziesii
AGTAATTAAAAACTAAAATTCATATGAATGCCAAAATGCTTGTATGATACCTCAATGGATAGAAGATTCGTTGGTGAATTTATCGGTATCAACTCCGCTCGGTTATGTGCTAGGAATGGCAGGGTGTACACCTCTGTAAGGCACTGAAAATTTTTCATTTGTTCGAATGAGGGCTAAGTCTATTTTCTTAAGCCCTCGATTGAGGTATTTAAATACCTCGGTCAAGGTCTTAACGAAACCTCGACCGAGGGTTTGTAACTCGGTCGACCGAGCTCATACCTCGACCGAGGGTTAAGAAATACCTCGGTCGAGGGATGAACAAAACCTCAGTCGAGGGCTTGATAAAACCTCGATCGAGATATTAAGACCTCAGTCGAGGGATTAACAAGCCCTCGACCGAGGTGCGTTTTTCTGTTTTTGCCGAAATGCACTTGCCAAAAAGTGTTACCCAGGTCCGCGGATTCACCCAAATATGCCCAACAAATGTAATGTTTTGTGGATCAGAGTTGTTTTTCAAGGAAATTAAGATAAAGAAGGGTCATTTAGTGCACAAGGTCATTGTTTTAATCCCATGACATTGGTTAGAGGTCTAGACTCATTCTTAGTCGAAAACTAACCTATCCATGGAATCTATATTACCCTTGAAGGAAATTTATAACCAACATTGATCTAATGTAGTTGTTTGAGGATTTATCCATGGAATTCAAACCTAAGTAACAAGGATTAGAGCTAGAGACTCTACTTTCCTTCCCTTGATTATTTTTAGTAAACCAAGACCTATCCATGATTCCCACAATCTTACAATAGCACCCATATTCAACTAATATGTGAAATACTTGGACCCTAAAGCAGGTTTATGCTATTGTTTCTAGGTATTGTTCATGGATTTTGAGCTCGTGAAGGTTTTAATGGGAGTTAAGATTGCTACTTTTCTACTATCCATGTTAATTCCTCGACACACATTTCTAGTGCACAAAATGTACTTATTGTGCTTATATTCCACTCAAAGGTCAAAGATTCTCTAGAATTTTTGAATGTGTTGGTTTAAGTACTTGGTTAAGGATATTGATCCGAAGAATCTTCAATAAGATTCTAGTACACTGTTTTTTAGTCTGTGATGATTGTCAAGCATCAAAAAACCATTTTTTCTCTAGGGAGGTGACCTAAGGATGTGTTTATCGCACTTGATCCTAAAAAGATATGTTTAGAACCCAAGGAAATTTATTCTTCCCATTTACCCATGTCAAGGTATTTAGGCTATTGTATCCTTACCGAGAGTAAGGAATCCATATTGAAATCTAAGGGAAAATACTTCCTAGTAATGTATCATGTCCTTTTGTATAATATTTTGTTCACGACACTTGATTTTCATAAGGATCAATTAGGGATTGCAAGCCTTGTATATACCCCCTTGACAATTTTTACATGTGCACAATCATTCTTAGTACACAGAACATACTCATGGAAATTGTATCGTACTCAAAGGCCTATAAGGAAACATACAAAATAATCATGTCTTGGTTCGAGGACCCATTCAAGGAGATTTAACCTAAAAGATTCAAAAATATCTTAAGGCACTTTTTATCCTTCCTCAACCATGTTCAAATCCTTGTAACCCATACATAGTGTGAAAACATCCGAATGGAAACCATGTCATACTTTCATGCCAAATAAGTCCTACAAATCATTTTTGTTTTGGTTTGTAGGCATTTCTCATGGAAACTGAGCATGATAAACAACATTTAGGGCCTAATCTCCATTTTTTCCTCCCATAGTCATACCAGTTAAGATTTGGAAGGTTCATTTAGGGATTACACATCTTGTTTCCATAGTGACCATGTTTATATCTAAAATCCCATTTATAATCAAAGGACCTAATCAAGGAACATATATCCCACTTTCCATGGTGAAGAACCCCCACCATGGATTTCGAAATGATTAATGATGTTCGTTTGAAGCACACTTTTGTTTACGGAATGTGTTATGGTTTAATCATGGAACTCATATCCTTGTAATAGGTCAAAGATATTGTATAATATTCTGCTATTTTCATTCAAGGATATGATCAACAATATATAATTAGAAGTTATATGGGAACTAGGTGTTTTTCATGGTTATTGAGCCAAACATACATGATTTGGGGAGAAAGGTCCATTAATCAGCATTGATAGATAAAGATAATGAATATTGCGTGTCATTTAAAAAAAATATTTATTAATATTGGATTTCAAATAGGATTTACCTTATTAATGCAAAAGTTAGCACTGCTTTAGAAATCGTACATTAACTAAATAAAATGAGATTGTTTTCATTCTAAATTTTATTTTAGTTATAATATTAATTTTGTTGGGTTTCACTTGTGTATACAGTGTTGTTATAGAAGGCCAGGAAAGGTTCAACGAGGAATTCAACTTTAACCTTGAACCGACTTAAAATTTAATTGAGGAATGTGTGTAATAATGAGGAGGGGAACCTCCTATTTATAATGCTTTTCCAAGTGGAAAATTAGTGGGGCCAACCTCCCTTGGGGAAAATAGAAAACTAATTTTATTTTTATTATTTTATTGTTTATTCTTTCCCCAAGGTTTACATTGATTCTTTCGATGGTTTACATGAGTACTTACATGAATATCAAATCCCTTAGGAGGTACAAGGAAATACAATACAAGTATAATAAGAATCACTTCAGAAGTTGCACAACTTTCAACACCCCAAACACAACTTGATGCCTAACCTAGCTTGGATGTCACAGGTTGGAAAAAGAATCTTCACACTCAAGCTAGGAAATCCATTGCCAATTATTGGTACATTCAACTATGCAATAAATCCTTATTGGTAGGGCATAATTGATGCAATGGCCATTGTTGGTCCAGGGTTCAAATCCCCTACATATTATATCCTTAGGACTATTTTGATGCTAGAAAATGTTGATGATGCCAACCTTGTACTTGTTCATCCATTCCTCATGGGTAGAAACTTGGCATGTCATATCTGAAGAAGGTGTTATAGTAGATCCTGAGAATATAAGAACCATCATGAAATGGTCAAAACCTAAGAACTTATCAAAAGTCAGATCCTTCACGGGGTTAGCTAGATACTATGGAAGGTTCATCGAAGGATTCTTGAAGTTGGCTCAGCTTATCACATCCTTGCAAAATAAACATGTAAAGCTTGAATGGACTTCTAAGTGTGAAGATAATTTTCAAAGACTTAAGGAAATGCTTTGAATATGTGGAGACATTATCTAATGGGTAAAAATTTTGAGTTGAGAACTTACCATGATGGGTTAAAATACTTGTTTGAGGAATGTAATATGAATTCAAGACAGAGGAGGTGGATGGAGTTGTTCTGTGAATATGACTTTGACATCAAGCACACCAAAGGTAAGGACAATAAATTAGTTGATGTGCTTAGTAGGAAGATAAATGTCATGCATGTAGCCGATATCAGCACTAGAACATCATATTTAAAGGATAATATCATGAAATCTAGTAGCCCATATTTTGAGATAAGTATTTCTCTTATGTTATGTTTTCATTATATTATTTTATTTGGTATATGTGCAATGGTGGCTGATTGGTTGTTTGATTTTTCAGGTATTGAATGTCAATATCTGCATGGAGGAAGGATGAATCTCATATAATATGGAATTGAGTTTCTATTCTCATTACCTTCTTTCTAATCTTCTTCTTCTTAGACAAGAATTATAATTTTGGCTCTATGGTATTGAGGGGGACGAAACCATATGATATGGTTCTACCATATATGCTTATTTATGTATTGTGATACTTCATATATTCTGTTCATAGCAGTGCTTCTAGTGAACAACAACTTTCATCTCATTTAAAAAGATTTCTAGATGACCAAGATATGTTTGTTTTGGCTCGACAATTTTTCAGTGCCAAGATGACTGCACCTATCATTTGATTGTAAATGTTTTGTTTAAATATTTTTTCTTATTTTCATATTTGAGGATGAGTGATGTATTCTAGATGTAAAATTAATTGATCGCTAGAGGGTGGAAACTATACAATCTGATTTTTATTAGTGAGATATGACTGTAGCGGATAGCCATCGGGAACTAATTTTGAGGATTGTAGTTGGAGTCGAAGTTCTTTGTTCGCTATGGATAAGGTTAATATTAATTTGTTAGTGTTTTGTGTCGAAGAGAGAACCTTGATGGAGGGCTACCATCTAATGGTAGTCACATGTAGGAGATTTCATTGCATGGATTGAATCATAGATCAATAAATGACATAAATTTCCTTGATTTGAGATATGAGGTAGATTAAAGGTGATGTGGATAAAGATAAAAATAAAAATAAAAAACATTGTGGAATTGGTTTATCATAAACTAAATATGGTTACAACAATGTATGGAAGTCACGTGTTTATGTAAAATAGCAACATGGGGTGATTTTCCAGAAATCCAATTGTTTAGATTACACACTTTGAAAGTTATGACAATATGTTTGGAGGGTTAAATGTTATGAATCATGCTATTTATGGAAGGATTTATGGTGATTGTTACTACGGAGATAATTGGGTTGTGCTAGAAAGATTAGAAAAAAAATCCCTACGAAACAAATCCTAGATAGAATGCAAAGAAAAAGGATATATTTGATACAAAGAAAAGAGTATAACACTATTACAATCAGAATGAGTTGAGTAGATAATAATAACTTCTTTGAATTTATTAATGATTCCAATGTTGTTTTAATAGGCCTGGAATTAAAATCTCAAATCAAAAACCTCGATATAAGGTTGCGTGTCACTCATAATTAAGGAAAGAATATAATATGCATATATGCAATATGGGGATGTAAAATCTTAGTTTATGAAAGCAACCCACAAGAGGTGAAATCTCTATAGTGAATTTGATGTTGTGCCATGATCATAGATTCCGATTGGTATACATAAGTATGAAAAATAATATTTTTGAATCCAAGAGATGATGTTCATCTTGAACTTTCCCAAATCTACATGGAAGAGTTTGCGACACTCAATTTTGCTTCCCATATTGGATTTTATGTCCTCTGCACAAACTCACCAAGAATCCATGAATGACTTGAGGAAGTGAGTTGAAACTCCCCATAACTAGATAACTGCAAATGAAATCAATGAAAGTTCAATTCCGTTATATTCCCAACATTTAATTACACTAGAAGCACCCCTTTCTCATGATTCCAAGGACTCGGTGTTGTTTATTTCCGCCATTTCTAGAACTAGGGTTTTGTTGAGTAACATGCAAATATAATTTTTGCATGAGGGTGAATTTCTTAACCTATGTCAATAGAGTGTGTACTCATTATGTTCGTCTTAGGATTTCCCAAAAAAACTTGTAGGAGGTTATTATACTCAATTATGCCACCTAGATTGAATTTTATGCCCTTAGTACAAATTTTCCAAGTGTACTTGAATTTAGTGAAGAAGCAAGTTGAAACTCACCAAAAAAACATTATTGAAACCTATATCAATGATATTAAGTTACATTATTCTATAGCCCAAAATGGCACTTATCCGTTTGTGAGGACATTTACATGTTTTATCGCATGATGATAATTCCATGACGACATTTCATGAAAATTATTGTTATTCACCCAAAGGACATTTGTGGATGGAAGGACCACATTGGTACATTTTGAGCTATTTTTTACCTCTTTTCTAGACCATTGGAAAGGTAAGAGACTAAGGAACAACTTTTTAGAACAAATCAACTCCTGAAAACTCTTGCAAATACCCTAAAAGATTCCTTTTTTGATAAATGCATAGGTTGTCAGTGTAATACTTGTGTTTTTCACTTTGCATATATGGGTTGTCAGTTTTTCACCCGTTTATACCCTATGTAATGGTAAAAAAATATAAAAAATGTGAAGTTTGGGTGTTTTGGGTGGTTTTGGAACTGCCTCCTCAGTTATAATTGATCCATCCTTGAACCTAACTCTTCAGATTGTTATATCAGAGAGGGAGAAGAGACCATGAACAAGACTTAGCCTTTGGTATTGTGATGCTAGAAGAATTTGTATTCTCATCCCCCTCACCTATTTCGTATTTTTCATCTACCCTTACTAAAAATATTGGAGGCTGACAATTTGGGAGGAGAGAAGCAGGATATCTGGATCTAAGGTTTCACGAGGTTCCTTGCATGAGGAGAAGGTATATCTTGTACGTATTCCATTGATTAATAAATATGCAATGTTCTTCCCTTTCCAAATCCCTGTGTATATCCGTTTATGATCATATGTTGATGTTGATGAGATTAGGGTTTCATGTTATCTTGAATATCAATATCTTATTTGTGGTCAATTTGGTTTGAGGATGTTTTGAAGTTGTTTTGTGGGTCTCTTGGTTGGAGAGAAAGAAGAGGGATAAAGAGAAATATTGGATTAAACTTAAGTGCATAAGGTATGAACCCTAATAACCCTTGAAATATTGTTTAAATTTATAGTTGCAAATCCTTATATATTAGTTTGTATACCCCTAATATGTTGGTGATCTCAACCCTAGCCTTAGGATAAATTAACTAACAATAGAATTGGCGACCATAATGGGGAAGTTGTGTTTTATTTGGGGCATAATTGTCCATTTATTATCGTTCAATTGAAGGTTCGGGTCCTTCTTTTAGGTTAAGAACCATCCTTAATCCTTTGTAGACACCCTCCCTACTGTTTTGAGGTTGTTTTCACCTTTTTGGGGCCTTCCACCAGCCATATGTGACTTCTATACTCTACAATAATGTATTTCTTATCCATTCACATGTGCATAATATCCCTAGCTATGTACCATATGTTGCTTCCTGATACTGCACCTGTGTATTCATTTTTTCTGTGTTTTTTTCACTTTTTGGATTGTTTAGGGGAGGTTTGTTGTAGATTTTGGGGTCCTGTTGAGGCCCTTGTTTGTGTAAATCCACTAGGAATTGATCTCTCCATTTTAGGGTGGTATTAACCTTATTTTTAACCCATTTTTGAATCCTTTGGGCATGTCTCTTTCTTTGTAAGCCACCTCCTACTTTGGCATGACCTTGTTGTGTAAGGTATTGATTAAACTCTAGCAGGTATAGTCTGAAGTTAAGAGTCATCTGATCTTTGTATCTTCTAGTAATGTTGGTCGAATTCCTTATGCCAAGGTGGTTGGATTGTTATCTTATGCAATTCTTTCTCCTGAGAGAGGTCTAGTCAAATTTTAGGGTAGCTTAGGGTCTATTTTGTGGACATAGAGGAGAAGTCCTTTTGCTTTGTTTTACATCATCTGCATGCACTTGTTTATTACTTGTTTTTATTTGTCGTTGAAAAAGAAAATGTTAAAAAGAACAATTATTTTCTTTATATGCATTTAGAATAGGGTTTAGGCTTAGGTGCATTGCATATTTCTATTTTTTGAAATGAAAAAAGAGATCTTTTTGTTATGGCCTTCATTTTCAGTTTTGAAAAGAAAAGAGAAGTAAAAGTATTTGCATTTTGAATCTATTTCACATTGGCCATTTTTTTTCTAATATCAACTCAAAGAATCATTAGTTTCATTACCACTACCTTTGATTAATCAACAACCCTTGAAAAGAATGTTAATATTTAAAACATATTAGTAATATTTTTCTTTCTAGGGATGACACACACTAGTCTAGGATATTGTTTTGGGTTAGGGTTATGTTCAAACTACCAAAAAATTTAAACTCAAACATAGTGGCGTTTTGTTTACGAAATACAATATCACAAAGAAGTGAATCAAAAATCTCCTCTCACACAGGAGTCAAGCACAAGGTCATGCGAGATTGAGTTGCAGAGCTACCCCTCCAATACTTGGTAGAACATACACCATAGTTGTTGCACATCTTGGGATTCACTCTGTACCTCATTTTGGCCTCATGTGCTTCCTGATACTATTTGAGTGTCTCTCTTAGCTAACTTTCCCATGTGCATCGATCGGACTAACGACTGTTTAACTGTATCTTTTATGATTTTGGTATCCTTAGTATCTTGACCTCTAGGAATCTACACGAGTTATGGTGGAAGGCTATTTATTCTATACCTAGGGAAGGATTGGGAGGAAATACCTTGCATACAATTTGGGAAAGTGGTTTGGTGATTCAAGCACTTGGACCCAAGGAAGTGTATTGTGGACCTCGAGTAACTATCCTTCTCCCTCCAAATATAGTTTTGTGCCCTCATCATCCTACAATATCCTTTGGAAGGTACACTTGTGTGCCTATTCTAGATACTTAGGAATTTCTTCTAGTGGTGTGATCTATGTATTTTTGCCATTGCAATTGAATTTCATACATTTCTTTCATGTTGATAATCCCACTATGGACACCAACCAAGACTCCCTTATGCAAGGGGATTCTCGTGCTTTTCCTTTTACTAGGAATGTTAGTGTTCCCTTGATGGCCACTTTGAATTTACTTGGATTCACCCTTGGGCTACCGGTTTGGTTATTTTTCACTATGAATATCTTGAATGTTGATGGTGCTTCTCAAGAAAGAACCTTATATCAAGAGAATCAAAAAGTTCATCATATCTCCTTATGTTTTTACTCAAATTTTGATTGGGAGAACCCGCTGGATGTGGAATTAAATTCCTCATCTAGTGAGTACCCACTGAGCATAATTTTGATGGACCTCGATACCCAAAAAATAAGAAATACCTAAAAAAATGTGATGATAACAAGAAATCACTGAAAAACATGATGATGATGTCATCATCACATAGTTTTAGGTATTTATTTCTTTTGGGGTAGTGGGGTCCGTCAAAATTATTCCAAGTTGGTACTCCTTGGATGCAGAATTTAATTACACATCCAATGATCTCTTCCGATCGAAATTTGAGTAAAAACATAGGGAGATATGTTGAAAATAAGAACAAAAAAAGTAGTTTTTTTATGATACCTATCCCCAAATTTATATTAAAAATTTGTTTAAGAACTATACGGTATTTCAAATTTAAAGCAATTTTATTGGCTAACACATGTTGGAGTATCGGGTACCTCCACATGGTATAACCGCCGCACCTCTGGGAATATAAAACAAGTGGTTTAACCAACACTACTGGTGATTGGGCTTGTGCTAGGTTTCAAATTTTCACCAACATCTGCAGGTTTTGGTGTAACGGAAAACCTTACATGGTATCAGAGCATAAGTCTCAGGTTCAATTCCCCCGAGCTATGTCAGAGGCAAGGTGTTGGAGTATCGGGTACCTCCACATGGTATAACCGTTGCACCTCTGGGAATATAAAACAAGTGGTTTAACCACCACTCCTGGTGTTTGGGCTTGTGCTGGGTTTTAAATGTTCACCAACATCTGCAGGTTTTTGTGTAATGGCAAACCTTACAACACATGATGACATGGAATTTGAGTTAGGGTTGGAAGGCTTGAAATTTCCTCTAATGACCTTTTCAGATAAAGGTCCAAGTTGAACACTACACGATTGCTCATTTTATTGTAGATGAAGGTGCTTCTGTTAGTATTTTATCTATGCATTCTTGGAGAGGTATGGGATCTCCCAGCCTCGTGTCGACTATTAATCACTCACTATGTAATGTCCCCAAAATATGAAAAAAAAATTGTAGGCTAGTTAAATACTACCTAATATGGACATTAATTCATCTTCTACAGAATATGTCAGTCATTGTTCTCTAACTCGAAGAGTCTTAAGTTGTCCTTACCATTTCTATGTGTTGTTCTTATGTAGTTACAAATGTAATTATGTACTATGTTTATTTTACTTGAGTTGGTTTTAAATGATTACTCCTCTATTTGATTATTATTTATCATGTATGCTTGTTCAATTATATCTTACATCCTGGTTATAAGTTATGTTCATTGTTATGGAATGTCTTGGCTTATCTTTAATTTTCAAAGGCAGAGTGGAAGGATTTGTATCCCTTATAGGACTTCTTGGAGAGGTAAATGGTTCTACTTAATGGTACGGGGTTTACTTAGTTCATGCTGAACTAATGCAAACTTCTCCTTTTTGTGTAGGTTCATTTAGATGGTGAGATCTTGTTACGACAACTAAAGTTGACATCCTACAAGATGCTACCCATACTACGCAATCCTATGCTTATCAAAGACTAAGGGACTCTAGTCCTATCCTAACTATTCTTACTGCTATGGTGCACATTATTTTTTATGTAGAGTAGGGGTTTGCAACACATGAATATTTTATGGTTGGCATGGTTATTATGAGTTGGGATTATGATCATTTTTATCACCTGCTATGTAATTACAACATATAATTTGACTTGTATTAATTCCTATGGTTATAGGCTTAAGTTCTAAGACTTAACCAACATTATATTTAAAGTTTTGTAAAGTATTATGGTTTATGTGGTAAGCCATTCATGGCATATTCCATATGCTATGAAATCATGGCTTAACTATGCCAACGAGGCTTTGGTAGGGGTTTTAACATGAAGTCATGTTTTTGTGTTTGGAACTATATGCATGAGGGTAAATATTTCAACGATGGTGGTGGATAGGTTGGCGTAGTTAATGCTCCTTGGGATGGGGGAAATTGAAACCTATGCATTGTCTGACGTGCTTCGGAAATCATTTTTTGCTGATATGGGTTTTTTCTTTGTTCGACTCTTTGGTTTCATTATGTCGTGGCTGAATAGGATCACCCTGCATGTTTGGAGGTATGTACTCTATTTGGTTTTGCATCATTTGTATTGTTTTTTCTTCGGGTGGAGGTTTGGTATACTTCCAACGGGCCTATGTTTTGATTTGCAGGTGACAGGGCTTCCATTCATGGGTCGTGGGTTTTTACCAGACCATCTATGATACCCTTCATGAGTAATCCCTATAAAAAACATAGAACTGCTACCTCTTCATATACTTGTTTAGCAGATCATTGAGCTCTGGGTTGTAAAGTTTAATGTGGTGAGTATTTTCACTATAAACGATGGGTTTAAACTATGCTAGTTCCATTTCTTGCAATGGCACATCTGTCGAATCGCTACTCTGTATAGTTTTACTCACAAATGTTATTTATTGGTTATATACAATACAATTTACATGCCTGGTGTTATTATGGACGTAAGTGGCTTACTGTTTCGTGTTTGTAAATGTCGTGGTTGTGATAGCATGGTAAGTAGGGTTTTAGATAGATTCTCTTGGAATTTACATGATTTGGGTTTTTGTTTGTAATATTTATTACTGTGTGGTTTAAATCTCGGCCATGAGTCGTTATGAGGAGCTATAGTATATAAATTCTTACTATTTGATTTAATGTGGAACATTGATAGAGTTAGCGATTATGGTTTTTAAGTCGGCGTTTACAGTCAAGCCTTAATAGCTATGGCTCGGCCTTTATATGAATATGCAGTCTGTGTAATAAATTTGGATATTACTCTGTTCATCTTCATTCTATTAGCATAGTTATATATTTCATTTAAATGGGAACTTGTACGGTTTTATAGTGTTGGCATTTTTGCAAGTCGAAACCTACACGATTCGACTCCTGCCATGTTTTTTGATATAGTTAATATTTTTTAATTAAAATGCAAGTCTATAGGATTCAATCCTGGGCCTTCGAATGTGTTGATTACGTTTTCAATGTCAAGTGTTTGGGGTTTTTTTAGCAGAGGTGCCAACAGGATTCGATCCTGAATCCTTTAAATGGATGCGTTGTTCATTAATGAATTTGTATCATGTATAAGGTCGAATATTAGCTTGGTAGTAGATAGTATGATTATTTGTTGTAATAATCATGCCTATAGCTGGACCTTCACAGGTCTCGATGGCTACCATAATATGTAGATAATTTTATTTGGTAGTTTTAATTTATGTTAACTCTATTTATCTTGTTTTTGCTATAATATTTTATCTTTCAACGATGATATTTAATTTTTATTTTTATGCATAGAATTTATGCTATGGGTATATGTAATAGTTTTGAGGGTTGTAATATCAACAAGCTTGTTGGAAATATGTAATATGTGAAAATATATCCATATGTAGTGAATGTTTTTGAGTAAGCAGGAAAGTGCATCGATTCTTTTCAAGGCTCAACATTTCAATCTCACTCTGAGTAAGCACTCCTAATGATGATCTCAGAGTGAGGTCGAAATGTTGAGCCTTAAAAAGCATCAATGCGGTTTCCTCCTTATTAAAAAATATGTAATATGCCAGCAGGGAAAAAATGTATGGTAGGAGTTTAAATCATTAAAATCTATGTTTTACTTTTATATATAATTTTGGCAAGTATTAGAAACCTAGATAGCCTAAATACTCTATATTCCAGTAGAAAGAATACATTAATAGAGAAGATTGAATTCTGAAATAATAAAGATAGAGTAGTAATGCATAGATAATGATGATCATATAATTTCGTGTGGTTATTATGCCCAATATATCAAATAAATCATCATTCTCATGTGCAGTGGGGTATTTTGCAATGGGACTTATGCCCATAAGTGTTAGGTCAAAAATTTGGTATCTTAAATCCCTCCCCACTTAGAACAACCATCCTCCCTGGCATTCTAGGGACTCAGAATGAAATCATGAAACATGCTGGGGTAATCCTTTCTCATGGTGGATTCATCCTCCCAAGTAGCCTCATCGACCTTGAAGTGCTTCCATTGCACTTTCAACTGGAATATGGTGCCCTTCGTGAGCGAAAACTCTCTCTTGTCTAGTATATGAAGGGGTTCAGGTGAAAACTCCCCTTAAGGTTCCACCTGTACCAAGGACCAATCAATCACATGTTTAGTATCATAAACATGTTTTTTAATAAGGATGCATGGAAAACATTATGAACTCTGATGTGAGTAGGTAAAGCTAGTTTATATGCCACTGGTCCTCTCTTGGCCAGTATATCAAAGGGTCCACAAAATATAGGTGCTAACTTACCACACCTTCCTAAGCTCAATGAGCTTCTTTTTGCTTTTACTTTCAAGTAAACATGGTCACCTGTTTGATAATATTTATATTTTCTTTTCTTATCTACATAACGCTTTTGGTAGTATTATGCTTCTTTAAGGTTTAGTTGGACCTTGGTAACCAATTTTTCCAATTCCTTTAGTAAGTTAGGATCTAACATGATTCGATCCACTGGGATATCCCAAGTAACTGGTGTTCTACACTTTTGTCCATAGAGTACGTTGAAGGGACTCAAATTGTCGGAGGTCTAGTATCCATTGTTATATGCAAATTCTACAAGATGTAGGTGATCTTCCCACTTAGTGTGGTTGTTCATTACATACATCCTAAGCATGTCCTCTACAATATGGTTTACCCTTCCTGTATTCCCGTCATTCTATTGGTGGTAAGCAGTACTAAAGTTCAACTACGTCTCTAATCCTAAGAATAAGGATCTCCAAAAGTTCTCGGTAAACTTTGTATCTCAATCTTAGATGATTGCCTTGGGCATAGTGTGCAATCTGAATATCTCCTTTAAGAATATGTTGGCAATGTGTACTGCCTTGTAGGTCAACTTCACTGGAAGGAAGTGTGCTTATTTTGACAATGTGTCAACTACTACAAAGATAGAATCATTTTTATTCTTACTCTTCAGTAGAACAGTGATAAAGTCAATACTAATGACCTCCCACTTCCATTCCAGAATGGGTAATGGCTGCACCAACCGCGAAGGATGGTGGTTCTCAGCTTTGACCAGCATAAATTCTTGACATTTTGCGATAAAAAATGCTATGTCAGCCTTTAACTTAGGCCAAAATTTTTTTTTCTTTACTGTAGATATCATCTTTTGATGTCCTGATTGCCTCTGAGTAGGGTGTCCAATGAAATTCCTTGAGGATGCTGGACCCGATGTCCCCTCATTCTCGAATGTACAATCTTTATTTGGACCATAGCAGTCATGTTTCATCTACCTTGTACTATTTTTTTCACTGAAACAACCTGTCCTCTTGGACCTTCTTGAGGATTTCAACGTAGAAAGGGTCACTTTGTTGGCTGTTCTAATCCTCTCATGTAAATCCAAATTGGTTTGACTTAAAGTCACCTCATATATCATATTATCTCGTCGGATTAAAGCGTCAACACTTTTGTTTTCTTTTCCATTTATATGCTTTAGCTCGAAATGTTATTCATTAAGGAAGGCCAACCATTTGGCCTTCCTAGCATTCAAATATGGTTGCTCAAATAAATACTTCAGACTCATTGTCCATTTTCAGAATAAATTTATTCCCCATGAGGTAGTTCCTTCACATCTTCAAGGTGTGCATGATGGCTACTAACTCAATATCATGGGTGGGGTAGTTTTGTTCGTTTTCTTTTAACTTCAGTGATTCATAACATATTGCATAATGATACTGCAAGAGGAATCCTATGAGCCCTTCCTTGCTTGCATCCGTGCAGACAACGAAATCCCCCTCGGGATCCACCATTTGTAGTATCAGTGCAGTCATCAAAATATTTATAGGATTATGAAAAAATTCCTCACACTTGGTTGTCCATAAGAACTTGTTTTCCTTCTTTTGCAAAGAGGCCATGGTACATTCTATCCTTGAAAATTTATCAATGAACTTTCAGTAGTAACTGGAGAATCCAAAAAAGGATCTAATGTCAGTGACACTAGTACGGGTAGGAAAATATTCTATGGATTTAATATTTTCCATATCCATAGCTATCCCCTTCTCAGAGATGATGTGATCCAAGTATTGTATCTGTGGTTTGTAAAAATCACATTTACCAAACTTGGCATAGAGATGGTGTTACCGTAACTCCTGTAGCACTATGCAGATATTCTCCTCATGTTTCTATTTAGTTTTAGAGTAAACTAGGATGTCGTCTATAAATACCTAAACAAATTTATCTAGGTATTTACTGAATATATTGTTCATCACACACATAAAGCTCACAGGTGCATTGGTTAACCCGAATGGAATCACACCAAAATCGTAGTGGTTTTACCTCGTACGAAAGGTGCTTTTATGAATATCCTCATTGCAAATTTATACCCGATGGTATCTAGATCACGGGTTGGTCTTCAAAAATATATTTCCTCCTCCTACTTGATCGAACAAGTCATTGATCCTAGGGAGTGGGTATCAGTTCTTAATGGTCAATTTGTTAAGTTGGAGATAATCGATGCACATCTACATCGTAGTGTCCTTTTTATTTACAAAAAGTATCGTTGCTCCCCAAGGGGACACACTCAGTCGGATATACCCCTTCTCAATCAAATCTTGCAACTACAGTTTGAGTTCCACCAACTCTGGTGCACTCATGCGGTAAGGGGATTTTGAAGCCAGAACTGACCTTGCTGTCAGTTCTATGGAAAAATATAGGTCTCATTTCTATGGTAATCCTCATATTCCCTCAGGAAATACGTCCTTGAATTTGATGAGAACTAGAAAATCCTCAATTTGTTGTTCTCTTTTCGCTTCTATGTCCTTGATGTTTATTTCAAACAGTTTGCAGCCTTTCTTAATGCACTTCTTTGCTTGTAAAGAGGATATCTTCCTTACAGAAACTTTCTAAGGCATGACTTGAATCTTTACCTAATTGCCTTGCCTATCTGTACACAAGATGGACTTGTGTAAACAATCGATCATGACGTGGTGTTGTTCCGACGAGTCCATATGGATAATCATATCATACGATCCTAAAGGTATAATGCTCAAATTTATCCTAGCAGGAAAACCATTCAAGGTTACCTCACAATCTCTAACTATTTTACAAACCTTTTGTTTCATACCTATGGCTAATTGCAGCAGCTAGGGTTTCTCATGTTTAACTCTTCCTAGTTTACATGTTTCCATAATTTGACATGATACATAACATCTACAACCATCAGGGTCAATCAAAACTGAAATACAAGTGTTTGAAATATTACCTTATATCTCAACCATGGTAGTCTAATGGTCTTCTTGTCGAACATCCAAGGCTACATAAATCCATGGTGTTTCAGCTATTTCCTCTACCATTGGTTCTTCTTGTAAGTTGTGAAAGACTTTGCTGGTATTTTCCTTACAATCTTGGGCATAATTGATCCCTTGGCATTTCCAACATTTGATTTGCAGTGGGGAAACATTGGTTCTAGAATTTTCTACTGGTTTGTTAGCATTCGGTGCTAGTATAGATGTCTTTGTACCCATTTCAATGAAATTCTTATTGGTTGGAAAACTGTTGTTCTACATTTTGTAAGGTGATGGGTTAAAACCAGGTTTGTGGTTGTCCGAGAAGGTCCTATACCTATATCTACTTCTGTTTGTTTTCGCTTGCCTCAGTTGTCCATGCTCATAGCAAATCCTAACTTTGTGAAAGGTGGTGTCCAATTTTTTAGGCATTTCAAATTCAATCCTCTCTTGAAAGTTGGGAGGAAGACATCCTTAAAGCTCTTGTATTTTGACTTTATCATCCTTGATGTATGGCACATAATGTAACAGATCCAAAAATATTTTAATAAGAGCATCCATAGTCATGGAACCCATCCTTAACTCGTGAGATTCTTTCCCCTTTTTTTCGAATAACCTTTCAGACATGTATTTTCCTGAAAATTTCTACGAAAGTTACTCCATCAAATTTCTATTACTTCATATTTCTTGGTATGCTTTAGGTCTCTCCACAATCTATCTGCTTTTCCATTTAAATTATAGATGGCTAGATGGGATTTCATCTCGCTAGAGTAGTTATGTACTCAGAAATATTTTGTCATACCTAGAAGCCATTCTTCAGCTTTCTCCCTTATCTTTATCTCTCCCTCATAGGTTGGGGTTTTTATCTTTCTGAACTCTCCTTGGAGATTGTCCTCATTTATCTGTTTCTTTATACAACTACAAAGAGAATCATCACTATAAAGACTGTGATAATCTCCTTCTGGAGGTTCATGGGTGTGTTCTTCTTTCCCTTCTTCTTTTTGGCTGATGGCCTACTTATGATAGAACTCTTTATTGAACATGTTGGTTGAATGCATGGGTTTTCCATATGGGCTTCCTCCCATCATGTTCCACAATGAGGATTCATTAATTACTTGTTGTTCTTTTCTTTCATTAATATTATCATCCTTGAAACTCTTTAAGTTTGCTTGAAGATTTTGTATGGTTTTCAGTATATCATAATTTAGTTCAACCACCAGTTCTTATTCCCATGTGGGGGTATTCAAATTTCCTTGTTGGTTTTTCTATTCTTCTATCTTCATGATGTGAATTGTTATTTGAATCCTAGAAGTTAAAATTTTAATAACAAGAAAAAAAAATTCTCTTAGTTAACAAAATTTTAAAAACATACTTTATTTTCTACATCAAATGTTTGGCACACCCATTAGGTCTTTTAGCGTTGAAACCCAGCTCTGATACCACTTGTAATGTCCCCAAAATTTGAAAAAAAAAATTATAGGCTAGTTAAATACTACCTAATCTAGACATTAATTTATCTTCTGTGGAATATGTCAGTCATTGTTCTATAACTCAAAGTGTCGTAAATTGTCCTTACAATTTCTATGTATTTTTTTTATGTAGTTATGGATGTAATTATGTACTATGTTTATTTTACTTTTGTTGGTTTTAAATGATTACTCCTCTATTTGATTACTGCTATAGAGAGAAACTTCCTATGGCTTGGGGTGTACCACAACAGACAAAGAAACCACAGAAATCAATCCCTTCCAAATATGCAAGAGAAATAAAGAATCTAACACTAAAGGATCTTGAATCATACCTTATTCCGGACGATTGAAGTAGATCCCCATTGATATTTTTCCAATCCCGCTTGTGTTAGCAATTTTCTTTCAACAACAGCAAACAAGACAATCATGCTATATAATATGGTATTAGATCTACTCTAGAATATATAATCAATAATGTATAAGCAATTAAACACATCCATGGATACAATATTCATTTAAATGCACATCATTGGACAGGAAAATATATTTCTATCAATAAAATTACAGATTACATAAGTGACAACCTCTGTCAGCATGTCTGCGAACTGGAGAAACTGAGTCCTCCACCTAGGCTTTCACCACCTCAATTCTCGACCTCTCAATAGTAAGCTCAAAAGTAAAGGAAATATTGGGAAGAAAAAAAAATTCTCCAAGGGATAAAGGGATGCAGAATCAAGTACAAGAAAGATACGACAACAATGGACTATAGTTCTCTTGCCCTTCAATTCCTCCTCTTCAATGTATCCAAGGGGTTCCTTATATAGTACTCCAATGGGGCAATGGAGGGTCAAATCCAAGTGATCTCAAGGCATATGGAAGGCCAAGAGACAAGTGATTCAGATACACATCAATGAAAACTCCAAAAATATTTTGATTTACGCACACATCTCAATGTACCGAGGTTTAAGGGAAATATTCACATATATACGCGAGAAAGGGATTAAAAGTCGCGTATAGAAAATAATCGGTGTTTTTAGGGATGATCTTGGAAACATAAAAGGTACAATATTGGTCCATGTGGTCCAAAGAGTCTGTAGAGGAACAGGGAAGGCCATAAATGTGTGATCAACCATGTGTGGTAAAATTAGTTGTAATAGATGCCCCCTTATGTGTGAGATCATAAGGGTAACATGATGGCCAAAATACATTATAAATCCATCCCAGAAGTGGAGTGATGCAGAACCAGACATCCATCAGTATAGTAAAATAATCAATCTCTACATATGATTGCAAATACATATAGCATTCCCAGACACATAAGAGTACAATGGCCATGAATAGGCATGATACAAAATATGACATGTGTGGTCATTACCACATACAATATATAATAGATCAGAATATCCATGATGAAGATATAGAAAGGATCAAGATATCCAGGAAAGATGAAGATATACAATAGATCAAGATCTCCATAATGGATGAAGATATCTCACATACACTAGAATCAAGTCATGAGAGCTGAAATATCATGAACACTTGCATGATCAAGGAGGTAGCATATGTGGAATGCAACCAATATGGAAGGTATTCTACACACACCGCTACGAGTACATGTCCTACTATGTGAATAGAGGTGTTTAGGTAGAACATAGTAGTTCATCATCTAATTACCGGTCATTGATGTCTACCATTAATAGACGTGAGATCACCCACTGATAATGAAAATGGGAATCAAGGTACTAGAGTGCAATCTAAAAAGTGTGAATATATGTGTTGAGGTCAAACACTTGAAAAAATCTATCGATCAGGAGACATTGATGTATTCCCAAAACTTTTCATGGAGAGAGAAACTACCACTGATGACTGTAAGTTTCAGGGCACTCAAATGACTCTAGAATCCTATCCCAAAATAAATGATCTGAAGTCGATGGGAAGGAATCAGCTGGAGGGAGGGAATTAAGGCATCCCCCATCAACCAACACAAGGTACTCATCAACTTTTCATAATGTTGAAGGACTCGAACAAGATGTGCATGAACCAGTAATGGTACCAAGAATGGTCGACATGCAAATTCAAGACAGCTGTGAAATGGACAACTCAAGTTTCAACTTCCTTCGAAAAATAGCATAAAGGAAAATGGTGACTGAATGTAGGCAACATAGACTCGATATACAAAACTGGGACATCTCTGTGACATAGGAGGCATTAACAGAGGCTCCATAGGGACTAGAAGCTTAACTAGTTGGTGGAGATAAACTTAGAGAAATGAGTACAACTCCTAAACTCAAACTATTAACCCAACCAACGGATGTGATATACAGTGCTCTATTCGAAGGTGACATGACTCGATTTCTACCAAAGATAACATCTTTTCCTGTCCGAATTTTTGGTTTTTTTTTTGTGGACTTTTTCAGATATTTTGAAAAGCTTGAAAAATAATAAAAGTGGTTTATAGTTACAAATCTAGGAGGAGACGAGTGTCAAGGTGAAAACAAACTAGTTCCAAGCAATGGAACATACCTATGCTCAATGCAAGGAAACATGTGTAGGATAACGACACTCGAGGGAAAGTCTCGTCTCGATTAAAAATGGGGAATAAAGCTAGAAAAGATATATAAAAAGGCTCTGCTTGGCTAGAAATGAGACAAGATCGGGCTATATGGCTGATAATCAAAGTCAGGGAAGCCAGTGTAAGGCTCAATAAGGTAATAAAAACTCATGATAATGCAATTACAACTTGACATATATAAAGGAGTCCCAGGGAAATTTCCAGCATAAAGGTCAAGAGGAGTATGAAGCTCTTGGTCAAAGTCATGGAGATACTATACAAAGGACTCTCGCACCCTAAAGGAGAAATGCTGGCATGGGAACCAAATGCAAAACAAGATCTAACTAGGGTACCCATGTATGGGAAAGCTCTACCATTCACAACATGTCACTTCTAAAATAAGAAAGAAGGTTCCATAACAAGATGGAATGGGCTTGTACCTAAGGTTAAGATGAAACAGTCATAAGGTTATGTAAAGTGCAAATGGATGTGAAACCTAACCTAAATGCTAGTTTAGACATAATACCTAAAATAGGCATGAACAGCTCAAAGCCACGGTCAAAATGCACTTGAAATGGGTTCCTACAACATCAAATTAGTTCAAACGGTCCAAAACGGTCAGAAACGGTAAAAAACTATAGAAAGTGGGTAAAATTTTCAAATTTTTTCTATAAATAGTGAAAAATTTAAAAATTTTCATACCATTTGAATTTTTTACCCAACATAGTGCATTTGAGCTTAGAACTTTCGAAGTGAATTCTGGGAGCATCGTCCAGTGGAATCCCTCCATGTTTGATCCAGGTAGAAACTCATGCCCCTCTCTTTCATTTTGATGCAAAATTTTTAAATTTTCATGGTCAATTTATTTCTTTGAGCCATCCTAACTTATGCATTTTGGCTCACGTGGAAATCGAGCCTTTTTCTGTGTATATGGTTCTCCATACATGGAAAATGCACCGAAATCTGCATACATACGTGATTGTTTTTAAAACAGTCACGTATAGGGCTGCGAACAAGTTTTTAAAGGGAAAATCATGATAAAAAAATTGATTTTTTCTGTAGGATGGTTCTAGAGTAAAGAGAGAGAACATGGTGATGTTGAGGAAGATGCACAAGATGATCTCATGGCTCAACAAGCATTACGGGAATGTGGTTTGTACAAGTTTTGGTGTCTTGGTAGCTTGAGGGCCAAACCAAGACTACTCCAGCTACTGGTAGACTATTGGGATCCAAAATCTGAAACATTTCAGATAGATGGGATGTTTCTCAGCATTGAGGTTGAGGACATATATTTCATCAGAAGTTTGTCTCGATGAGGGTAGGTGGTGAACCTCCGATCCTGTTGGCCAGGACGTGGCCTAACCATAGATGAGTACATGGCTGTGTACTATTTTCCAGATACGGAGAAGGTTGGGAGTCAAATATCGACAAACAGTATTCATATTCTGGGGCTGAAAACCATACTTTTTGTAGTAGGCAGGATTGCAAGTTTGGCTTCACTCCACCAAGCCTCGAGGCCAGTGATGTTCTATGCGGTAGAGTGCATGTGACCTACACTATATGACTGGAGTACTATGCTCCTGAACAACATGAAACAACAACTCAGTGACTACAAGATGGGTAGAGTGCGGAACTTTGGATTCGGTAGTATACTAAGCACATTTTTCTTTAAGTGGGTGCCAGGGATAAGCCCTAGAGTGGAAAATGATTCACGTGGAGTTCTGGATCCATCCCAGCTACACTGTGCGAATGCCATGCACAGACTGGGTGATGGTAGGGTGGCTAACCCCTACCCAGTAGATTTCCTTCCATGGTGGTGGAGACAGATCATCACCATAGACGACTATCCATATGTAGGGACAGATTTCTATGGAGACCCAGATATGCCCCTACCACCAGGAGTGGCTTAAAGAGACATAGGTAAATAATCCCAAACCCACTTTTGAATTTTTGAATTATTTAATTTTTTGTGTTTTTTTATATATGAACTCAAAAGACATGTTTTTGGTGTGACGACACATACTGACAATCTGTCATGTATATGCAGATGTAGGACCATGGCGACCAGATGGATTTCATCTTCATCGACGAAGAAGAAGAGGTGATGATATTATGGGTGCGGATGTGGAGCGGACGCTCCAAATCATCCACACGAACTTTGTTTGTTTGACACATAGAGTACCCATGGTGCAAGTCGAGGACTTGCCTGAGGCCATGCAATGCTAGGTGGTTGGAGTACCACGAGCATGGGTTCGACTATTTCATTGGATAGCTAGAGACGTAGTGTGCTATCATGATTAACACCCTCCTCCACCTCAGGCTTAGAGGCCTAGGTGTATACATTTTGTATGACCGTGTAGTATGTTTTTGATGGCTCAGAAGCCCCAATTTTGTATATGACACTTATGTATTATGATGTCACTTTTTGAAGTTAATGAAATTTTTTTTATGATGATCGATTTTATTTTATTTACATGTGTGTAAAATGTGTTTGTGATATGCTTATGGTCTATGAAACAAATGCCAATCTAACACATAGNAATTAAAAATTCTTGGAACATGAATGTATGTTATTGTCTCAAATTTCTGTTCTAGCAATCTAACACATAAGAATATTCATAATAATGTCAGATCCATAATGCGATACAAACCATTAAGCTGTGAAACCACTAACTACGAATCAAGACATACCTCAAGAGAATGAAAACCATGTGAAATGTCATGATGCAATAACTCAATGACGACAGTATATTTAGCAACATTGTTTGAATAAGTTCATAAACATACACCTCCTCAAGAAAATACTTGATCTGTAGCAGTATAGATCACCCAAGCATCCAAAGATGAGTTTTGAGTGTGGCGGATAGCACCATCAGCAAATCCTATGTAAACAGAAGACTCCTTCGGCATCTTCCATAAGAAACGAAAGCTAATCAACAAACCCGATCACCATAAGAAAACCTAACTATGCAATGCAAAATTTTACAATAATATACAAAAATCAGCCCTGGATGAAGATCATGCATAGTATTTTTTGAGATAGAGCCCATTTATAGGATCCACCAAGGTTGTCCCTTCATAATAAACCATCTCATATGCACCTTTCTCTAAGACTCATTTAACCACGTAAGGACCATGCCACATGGGATTAAATTTTCCTGCCCCCAAGGGTTATTTAGCTTGATCCCACAAAAGGACCAAGTCACCTTCACTAAAATTCCTCAAATGGACAGACTAATCATATTGGACCTTAACGCGACACTTGTTAACATCTAGAGCCACTAAGGCATCTCATCACTGCTCTAAGTGGACCAAACTCTCTTCCAACGTAGAAGAGTCTCGTAAAAGCTCCACATCTAGCTTCAGAGAAGGGATTTTGCATTCAATCATAAAAACTGAATCCACCCCATGCACAAGCTGATAGGGAGAAAAACTAGTGGTAGTCTTAACCGCGGTTCTATAGTCCCACAAAGCAGGATACAACATGATATGCCAATTAGTCTTGCTTTGTGTGATGGTTCATTGGAGAATAGACTTAAGTGATTTGTTCACTGCTTCAACTAGTCCATTTTCTCGAGGGTAATAAGAAGAGGAGTACTCTTGTTTATATCCTAACTTGGAAGACAACTCTTCCATCATTTTGTTCTGAAAGTTCCTACCATGGTCAGTGATAAGCTCTTTCGGAATGCCGAACCGGGTGATAATCTAGTTGAAAATGAAATGCGCGGCTGTCTCACCATCGTATTTAATTGTGGGCATAACCTCTACCCATTTTGTGAAGTAATCATTAGCCACAATAATATGATGATGCCCCCTAGCCAAATCTAGGTTGAAATCCATAAAATCAAGCCCCGTCTTGGTGAAGGGATTGATGGTGACAATAGGATGAAATGGGGATGGACACGAGCGCATATTATGTGCAAACATCTAGCAAGGGTGGCACTTCTTGACCGCATTAATGCAATATTTGAAGATGGGGGGCCAAAAATATCCCATTCTCAATATCTCTTGGGTTGTAGAAAACCCAGACAAATGACCACCACATGCCCCCCCATGGCAATCATTAAGCACAACCTCAGCCTCATCATGGGTTAAACAATGACGTAAAATGGAATCTACCTCATGGCGGTACAAAGTGTTATCCACTATAAGGTAGTTCTTAGCTACATGACGTAATCTCCGCCACTCATCCCATGAGAGGTGAGTAGGGACCTTCAATGTTTACACATACACGATGATATCCCCATACCAAGGGTCCATAGTGGAGATGAGGAATATATGATCATCGAAAAAAGAATCCTCATAAACCTCCTCCTCCTCCAAATTTGGAAAATCAGAAATAATCTCCACAAAGATTAACAATTTCTTTGATTTCACCAAAACAAATTCGAGATCAAACTCTTACAAAATAACAATCAATTTATTATATTTTCCCCCAATCATTCTTCTAGTGAGGGAGAACTAAAATGGATTGATATGAGCTATGGCCAAAGTTTTATGAAGGAGAATGTAATGTCTCAAACACTGAACCTCATGAACGGTGGCTAAGGCTAGCTTCTCCACATGGGAGTAGTGAACTTCCGCATCTATAAGGTTTCGGCTCAAATAATATATGACATGCTCATGAACCAAAACCATACCAACAGTGTCTTAAGATGTAGCCACATAAATCAATAAATCACGGCTATATTCTAGTGGACTAAGAATGGGGCACGTTGCTATGGCTCACTCAAGAGCATCGAAAGACTCCTAGGCTCACTCATCCCAGTAAAAAGGAGTGTCTTTCTTCAAAAGACGCATAAATCCTTTAGTCAATTTGGGAAAATTAACCATGAATCTCCGCAAGAAGTTTGCTATGCCTTGTAAACACTGAAGGTGTCTAATATTATGTGGGGAAGACAATTGAAGTATTGCCTCAACCTTTAAGGGATCGACTCTAATACCCTCCTTGGATAGTAAACGACCAACTGTCACGCAAAAAATGCACTTATGAGGATTTAAATGAACATGATAATGATGGCATATTTTGAACACTAATCTCAAATGATATGGATGATGCACTCTCAAACGAGAGTGAGCAGTGAGATCATCCAAATAGACTTCGATAATCATTTTAAGATCATGAAATATTAAGGTCATGGCCCGCTGAAATGAAGCTCCAGCATTTTTAAGGTCGAAGGGCATCTTCTGATATGCAAAAGTACCCCAAGAACAAATAAATACGGTCTTGTGTTGATCCTTAGGATTAATTTGAATTTGATTATATCTAGAAAAAACCATCCATAAATGAAAACACCTCACTTCCCACACACTCATCCAAAATCTGGTCAATAAATGGTGTGGGGAAATTATCCTTAGGACAGGCTCAATTTAAGTCACGAAAATCAGTGCATATTTGGATCGCTTCCTACTTCTTATCCACCATAACAGGATTTGAAACCCACTCCATCAAGGGAATGGGATAGATAAAACCATATTTAAGTAGTTTCTCTATCTCATCTTTAATGGCGGGTACTTTTCTACGATTCATAGCACGCAAATGTTGTCGAACCGTTTGCATCCAGATAAATCTTGATCTCATGTTTGACAATATGAGGGTCTATACCTGACATTTCTTCCTATGACCATGAAAAAATGTCATGAAACTCTTTAAATAGCTTGGCATACTCCTTGATCTCATCAGGGGAACAACTCGCCCCAATGTAGACATTCTCAACCTTGCCAGGATCACAAGAAATATTGATAGGAATTGTTGGTGACAAATTAGCCATGTTTCCATCAGCCATCTGACTAGGAGAGCTTTATGGGACCAAGGGGATACCAATATTCTCGCTAAGAATCTCCCTAAATTCATCACACTCCATACGATTGAGCTTAGGAAGGAAATATGATCGATGATGATATTATTCCCAAGGTTTCTCAACCCCAGACATGGCCTCAAGAGTAGCTTCATCCGATGGAAGAACATCATCGAGGTAATCATGTGAGTGAGATGACTCTAATGCACATGCAGGAAACACATACAGGTCCTCCTCCTCCATCCACAAAGAGGAAGGACTAGGCTCTGCAACCTGATCAAGATTAGCTTGATACGCCACCATTGTTACAAGAAACGACACTTCTGTCTTGACAGGCACACTCAAAGTACTCGGTGAAGGAAGAATCCAAGGATCTTCCATATGGGTAGTGCAAAAAGACACTGAATTCGATGAGGATGAAACCCTACCAAGACTAGACCCAATCATAAGAATGGGCGCAGGACAACTAAAGGTTCCCATAAGCAAAGGATACATACCCACACCCACATTCTTAGTTGTCGGCTAAGAAGTAAAATCATTGGGATAGAAGCTCATGATGATGCATTGAAATTCGGATTATGGAATGTATTTTGATCAATCATAATAATATTCCCATTAAACAGAAATCATACCACTCAAAATAAGGAAGAAGCTATGGCTTGCATATTATGCATCTGATTCCTACCCAGCAAAATATTGTAGTTAAGAGGTGCATCAACCACCTCGACCTCGATCACAACGGTATTCCCTCCCCATTGGACCTCTAGAGAAGGAATTATCCCATGCAACTGAAACGATCTACCATCGAAATCCATCAACATGTTGGAAGATTGAGACAACGCGGTAGAACCTAAGCCCTTCCAATAGGACAAAGACATCACAGAAACAACATCACCTTCATCAATGATAGTACGCATGATGGTGTTGTTAAGCCACTCTACATGAATCAAAAGAGACACGTAGTAAGGAAAGAAAGGCTATACTCCCATGGTTTCAAATTTGATAATGGAACAAGAGTTATCATCACTAACCCTAAGAGGAGACAACAAAGCTTTCCTCTATGGAGGACAAGTCTGAAGCACTTCTAACGTGGACATCACACAAGGATTTTGGCCCAAATCATTCTCAACTGAATAGTTCTAGGAGGCTCGAGCATTAGGATTGTGCCTTGAATGATTTAAGACTACTTTAGGAATGTGAGGTGTATCTTTAGGTTTATGCATAGGTTTTTCAATTCGCGAAGGGCTCTCAGGTGGGGAAGTTTCTTTCCCAAGGTCTGGTTGTGATGAACCATAATATTTCACATGAGTCACAACTTTAGCATCTCTCACCATGTTGATGTAACCGTGACCACTAGCGGCCTTCGGTGGGTTCTGAGTTCCACCAGATGCACAACCAAGATCAATGGTCCTCGAGTTCATATTTTGATTGTTGGGTAAATGATTAGTAAACACAATTGGGCCCTGTGCTATGGACTTTGAGGCATCCTCCATATGAGGGCACAAGTGAGTGAGGTGGTCATCCTTACACAACTTATAAGGAAACTTCACCTTATGTTTAGACATATTGTCCCCCTTAGCATTATTAGTGTTCTTGTCATTATTATTAGCATTCTCGTTCTTATTCCCACCCTTACGATTATTGTTTCCCTTTTTCTTATTCCTTCCAGGCTATCGGTTTCCTTTTGAGCTTGACAATTGCATGGAGAGTACACTCATCAATTGGGTAGGTTGAGACAAAGTCGTAGCTTCTCTCAATGTATACTGGTTAATCAATAACTGGCTCACTTATTTCATAATCGACTCCATGGGTTTGGTACTTGTAGAGCCAACAATACCATCAGCATGTGGCCCAGGCTTGATCTTGGGGTCGAAATTGGATCTTGGAGCATTTGGTATAATCTCATATAAAAGTCCAAATTGAGCATAGATCAAATCCAACTCTTGATCCCTAAAGATAGCTTGTTCCTCATTTTGAACTACGGATGTAGAAACATACTTCGCGATGTAAGGTAACAATGATTTGAGGAACCATTCAAGAAGAAACTCTGGTGGTATAAAGGCTATAATTAACCATTTCTGTCTATGTCAATCTTGAATATGATCTGAAATGTGTGTGGCTTTGTCTTGCCGAAAGGTAGACAAGAGTTTGGTATTGAAGTCATAACATATGGGTAGCTGGAAATGATTAAGGAAAGTCATGGAAAGGTCATAGAATGTAGCATAAGCCCCCCCAGTAACTCTATATACCATTTCGTCGCAGGACCCATGAGGGTGCGTTGAAATAGCCTCAAACGAATGGAATCATCGTGTAAGGAATTGGAAGAGCACAAAAGGTGGAAAGTGGTGACATGCTCACCATGACCTTCACCATCCTTACCTTCAAACTTGGGAATTTTTGAAGGAAGCTTGGCAGGGACTGTCGTCCATTCCCGGTTATGAGACTTAGGATCATTCATCAATCTCAACAAGTCAGTTAAGTTCAATGTTGTAGGGAAATGGAGCCTAGGTTGAGCCGGTGGATGCCATGTTCCCTAGTAATTTTTATTCATGTAAGGTTGATTTCTATAAATACCATGGCCTTTGCATAATAACATCCTCCCATTTGACCCATCAAGGGATGCATTGAAGAATTTTGATGTGGGGTACCTTGATTATGAGGCGCTATAAACCCATAATTGGAATAGTAAGTGGGTTGTTGATACCTGTACCCATATGATTGATATTTTTGTCCATACTACGGTCCATAAGAATGTCCATGAGAAGCTCCATAAGGTGTTCCATGGGATGTACCATGAGACAGTCCATAGTTAGGTATATGGGGAGCTCCATGAGTTGGAACATGAGACAATACATAAATAGGTACATGACTTTCTGACACAATAGGAGGTACTCATCTCTGAGATACTATCATGTTAGCAGTCACAGAACGAACATGGATAGTAGCAACATTCTGACCTGAAGGCCCACATGAATTAGGGGGAGGATGTGTCGTTAAGAACACATTCAAAGGAATTGGGTTCAAATATTAAGGGACGTGTGAAGGAATGTAAGTGGTGTTCCCAATGTTCACTCATCTCGGTTTTGGTATCCACATAGGATTACTAACATTACGCCTAGGATGAGCATGTGAAGATGCCTCCACTAGAGGAATGGAAGGTGCAATGTGACTAGTACCCCCAAATCTCTCCACATGGAAAGGAATGGGAGTGCCCCCAGTTGTAGTGCTAGGGTCAATTTCTGACTTGACATGATATGTCGGATTGGGTGTAGGGATATCAGGCATGCCCTATCTAACATTACTAGTTCTTGTGGGTTCATAGTGAGTCTCATCGTCCGAAATCCAATACCGACAACCTGCGAATGAGGGATCATAACCAAATCATGAAGGGTGCTCGTGTGGTGGAACATATGTGCTAGTAGGATCTTCCTCCCCAAACTCGTGAGGTGGAGAGGACATATTTGGAATCTCATCCTCATGATCTCCCATGGTGTGTGAATCAAAGCAATATGTAGCCTGCTCAGACTGTCTGGTTTCCTCTCCCAAAGGAGGAGGAGACGTGTGTTGCAGCTGCAACCTTTTCCCATTTTTTTTGAAAATTTTGGACCCTCCTTTTTGTTTTATCTAGCCTAGGTTTGATCCATTTCTTTAAATCTGTCCTGGAAGTCCAGTTTTTTCCACTTAAGTTGATCTTTGAGGTCGGCAACATAGAATACTATGGAGTTTTGTTTTATTTTCAGAGCTTAAAGTTTGATTTTTTGATGATTTTATTATCATTGTCGGGAGTCTGTTGAAGAATGAGCTAGGGAATTAGTCCTTTATGCCGCCAATGTTCCGGGAGGTAAAAAGTGAACGTCCCGATGGACAGTCCTCTTTCTTTCGAATCCATGTTTTATCTCCCTTTTGTTTTAAATAAAAACCTTTTGTTTTGACTGTCGATGACCTTGTTTTATCGAAATCCGAATGATTTTCGATAGTGGATTGGACAACGTTTTCTCTACATCACCGACGTTTCAGAAGGAAGTTGATAAGTGACCCAAAGATAGTCTCTCCGCTTGTTGACACTACGAAGAGTGTTGTGGTTTGAATTTCTGATGCTTTAGTGGTTAAAATTTCCGATCTCCGATGTATAAACATCGCGACGATAGTGCTTGGTATCATCGACACTGTGGAAATGCTTAGGTTTTAAGCTCCTATGGTTAGTGTTAAGAGTCTTCAATGCCGACAGAATTAATAGTCTCGTGGGACCGGTAGTTTGTTTGTAGTCCACCATTTCAGCTATCAATTGAACTATCCTCCCGATGTTTAGTGTTTTCAACCGCCGATAGGGTTTTCCCACCAAATCTTTTTACCAAAGGTTTATATATAGAGGCAGAGCATTATTTTATTATTATCCGTGTTGAAACTCACGTTTGCTCCAGTCCTTGTCGATTGAACTATTTCACATGCCCAGCTGTCTGGATTTCACTCATTGGCATGCTACCATGGAGTTTTTGGGTCATCCCATCGACTGCACTGTGTTTTTCTAGGTAGGCAATCCATGACCTCGTTGTTTGGCTTTTATTCGTTGAATGGAACTATGTTTTTTCCTGGGTGGGTTTTTCCTGCTTAGGTTTTTTGCATGAGTTTATTTTTCCCGCTTAAATATTATTTTTCTTCGTTGTATACTTGCATAATGTTTTAAGGTCGAGGAATTTAACTGTTACAGTTTGCTTGAGTGAGTTATTCTATTGATCCCACGTGATTGAGCTATAATGTATGCTTTACTCATGTCTGAAATATTAAGGGGTTGGTGCAGACAAACGTTACGCTATCTACACCACCCATTCTTTGGTTATTCATGGCCGTCTGGGGGGGTTTTTAAACTGTTGTATGCATTTACCCTATTTTCGTGGGATGACGGAGGTTTTCAAGGTTTTGGTCTAGTTAGGGTTATCTATGAGGAGGAGCATAGTATAGGGTCTATCGTTTTAAGGATCAGCAGTAGCAACAATGTGGTTCATGCTTTTATCGGAGGAGTTTGAGTTAGTTCAGATGTGGCCTAGATTAAAATGAAGAGTCTATTCTACCGAGGCTTTGATTTTAGTTACAAATAGTGGACTTAGAGGATTTCAAGACACAACCGTAGGGTTTTATTTTTTTCCTTGTCATGTTTCTTTTCATGCATTAATACAGTGTACATTTCATTTTCAGAATGTATATGGAAAGGTAAATAGATTGATACAGTTTTGTTATTATTGTTTCACTTGGTAAAATCTAAGTGGTCTAAGAATATGCTATGTTTATGACAGGGTGATTGCTGCAAAGGAGATATGTCTAAAAGACAAAATAAGAAGGCTCAAGTTGTTGAAAGATAACCAGAGGTTAAGATCATCACCAGGGTTGAATACATATATGAATATACCAAAGCTACCACCAGGGTCGAACTGGATTATAAATGGGGGGAAATATACAGTATGATTGCAAATCAGAATGTACTTGATGTAGGATTCAAAGAGCTGACTATTTATGCAAACATCGAGAAATCAGCTGTTATGAAAGTAGCCACAAGACCTGAGTTGTTCCCATGCTCAAAGGTGATTGGTTTGACTCTACCTAGGGCAGATGTAACTATGATGATCCTTGAAAATACTGCTAAATAGGTCTATGCTGCATACAGCCCTGCTTATGTCTCCATGGCATACCATCTGCCTCCTGCTCAGATTTACTTAACAGAAAGCTGGTTGAAATAGACAGCTATGGACCTGGTAGAAATAGTTAAAAGAATGATGATAGTAGGGAAGAACTTTTGAACTAGGCCCTCAGGAGAATATGATACATCCATTCTCTGAACTCCTTATAGATTTATTGCACTAATGCTGAATAGTATTTTTGGGAGAGATCACGGAAAAAGCTTCAAAATTGGATGGATACAAATTATTTTTTATGTGGCTACTCAGGGAACTATATTCAATTGGTAAAAAATAGTGTCCATTAGCCTCTCAGCATGCATATCCTCAACCTTGGGAGGGGTGTCACGGAAGAAATCAGAGTTCTACATGAGCTCTATCCTAGTTGACTGTATACTGTGTACCCAGTCTTTTCCAGCCTTGAGGTGTAATTGGGATAGGGATAGGACCCCAGTATACACAGCATATAAATTGTTTTGGGCATACAAATAGTATAGCTACTACAGAGAAATATGTGAACACTTCATCATGCCTTTGTACACCCTAATTTTCTTGACTGAATGCAACTACATGTCTGAAGAAGCATTCAAGGTCATCGAGGATTATGGAGACTATTATTTGACTGAGGAAGGATTGTACATAAGAATGTATGGGGGTTCCAGAGCACCTTCTCTACTCCCAAAGTATGCCACTGATTATGTGCTACATAAAGAGGCAGCTAGGCAGGTATACATTGATGGTGTGGGAATTTTCCTGTTCAAACATAAGAAAGAAGCCTATCCTACCATACCTTTTTGGCTATGGAGTTATAAGTTTTCAAAGGTAAAACAGACTGTAGAATTTGTATAGAAGCTGGAGCACTTCCGTTTTGGTGAAATGAAATTTCACAGGAATGACTCCCAAAATAAGGTAGCAGATCACTGCAAAGAGGAAAGCATTCATTTTGAGTATACCAACTTCTAGGACAAGGACAAGGAAACATTCAGGAGTATAAAGAACATGACTTCCCTAAAGAAGAGATTTAAACAGAAAATCACTACTGTGGGAGGAAAAGGAAAGACTGCACAGAAGACTAAGACAGTGGATGAAGAAGAGGTAAAAAAGAGGGAAGAAGATACTAGAAGGCTAGCACAGGAGGAAAAGAGTTGGCTGAAGAATGAAGTAGAAGAAAGAAAGAGAGCTACAGAGGAAGCAACAAAGAAGGAAGAGGAGGAGAGAAAGAGAAATGAAGAAGCAGAGATAAAGAAAAGACAAGAAAAAGGTGAAGGTATGATATTAACAGGATCTAAAAAAGACCAATAGACTACTAAGCAAATGGATACATAAGGGGGATAGGATCATACAGATCAAGGACATGAAAAATCTAATCTTGATCTCCAGGAGCCTACTGCATCTTCTAGCAGCACAATAGGGAAAGCTTCATTTTTTGGAATGAATCTGATCCCTTTCATGCCTAAAGAAGGGGAGGAAGTACCCAATTTCAATACTATTTTCTATGACAAGGAGAAGAAAAGGATTGTTAAAAGAACCGAGAAAAAGGTTGAAATTGGAGGACAATCCAGAAAGATGATAATAGATAAGAATTTGGTGTATGGAACAGATGCAGATCCAAGATTGACAGCAAGATATGGGGTGGAGTTAACCCAAGCTACTAAAGATAATGTAGATAGGCTGATGACGGATCTTGAATAGTCAAGAAAGAATGCAGTACAATTAAAAGAAACACTGAAGAAAGAGAGGGATGAAGGTCATAAGATGAAAAGGAAATACGAGGACATGATGAATCAAGTGAGGGCTTCAAAGATAGAAATCCAGAATCTGTAGGCAAATAAGTTGGCTTTAGAAGTCTCTATAGAGAAAATGGAAAAGGATGCTCAGAACAGCTTAGCATAATTATGAAGGCTACAACTAGAGCATCAAGTATTGAAAACTAAGAAAGATGACATTCAGGTGTCCTATGAAACTCTGAGTGTAGAGAAGGACTAGTTACAAAGAAGAATTGTTGAGTTGGAAATAGAGAAGGCCTCCACATAAGAAAGAGAAAAGCAATATCAAATACAAGTGGTAGGCTTGGAAGAATAAAATACTTCACCGACAGCATCACTGAAAAATTCTATAGAACAGAAGACAGACTTCTAGCCTTTAAAAGAACATGTTCTAACTCAGAGAAGGAACATCCACCATTTGCAAATGTGTATGGAAGAAGAAATATGTAAGATTTTACAAATAGATAGCAGATTAGAAGAAATTTTGGACACTACGTCTTATTTTTTGGATAGATCTCAAGAGATTCTGACAGGAAGAATAGTGTGGATAGAAACAAATGAGGAATCTCCTGTGGAGCTACCAGTTAAAGACCAGGAGAGTTTAAAGCAGGAATATGAATTATTGGAGTTTGCAATCAATGTTGCAGAAGAATTCAAGAAAACTATAAAGAAAACAAAGGGATCATGTGCTAAATACTACAATATCTGCTTGCTACATATAATAGATGCCAGATTTTGGCAGAGAAAATATTGGACGCAATACCATAGCATAAATTGTTTATAGAGCATCTACAAAATAGATACCAGGAAGATGAGCAAGAGATCCAACAAGTAAAGGATCTAGATGAACAGATTTTAAAGAATGCAATGGAACATGTAGCTATAAGTATACACCTCCTGAAGGATTAGTTGCACCTCAGTCCTACAAGAATAGAAGGGATAAGGAACCATGCAACCAAATATGAGATAAATATCCATTTTCTTGAACCCTCTAGATTTGAAGGTATAGCAGCGGAGGCCCAGGCATGGAAAAAGTTCATCAAGAAACAAGCGGGACCCTCTTCATAAAGTTTTTTAAAAGTTTTTTATTTTAAAATGTAATATATTGTATAAATTATGAGCATATACTACAAGACAAAATTTTGGAACTAAAAGGTTGGGGAAGCCCAAAAGTCATTAAGGGGTAGCCCAAAGGTTTTTCTTTTTTGTATAAATAAAGGAGAGCTTAGATGAGAAAAGGACTTCTTTCCCAAGCAAATTTTGAGAGTATATTGTAAGAAGAACTACTTCCTTTTACAATAAAGAATTACAAGTTTCTGTTGGAGAAAGTTTGGTGGAATGTTTCAAATGCTTTGTTATGGATCAGTTGAATGTGAACTATTTCATTTTTAGCTTATGTACATTAACTGTGAGATCGTTCTAACTCATTGAATTTATGTTCATGTTATGATTGTCTTCTAGTTTATTCTGTGAAATTTCCACTGTGAGTAATGAAGGTTGTCATAAACAATAAGCTATCTTGCTGTTCATATTTCTATTAATGTTCATGTGTTCTAAAATAAGTAACAGCTATTTGTAACTTTTCTTAATACATGCACAGAAATACATTACTCATTGATAACTGATAATTTTGCTCCCTAGGGATAGGTTAGTTAGTTATACTTATGTTTTGGTTGTTTGTGATTTAGATACGAGAGAGGTAAGATGAGAGGTAAGAACCTAGGCATCACATTGTGACACTCCTCGTTATCTCTATCAATTTGAATTTTTAGATAGGCACTTGCACATCATAACTTAAACACAAAAAACTAAAAACATACACGGTGGACCGGGCCATAACCGGTAAAACATTTTAATTTTTTACTTGACCTACGATAGTTGGACCGTAAACCGGATGGATTCCCCATACCAAGTAGTAATGGGCTAGTTGGGAATGTTTATTGGGGAGAATCCCTAACTGTTGTTACCTGCGATTTTCTAGGCCTCAACAACGTGGAAGGTAGAAGTCCTGCTAAATGAAGAGAATGGTGAGGTTCCGTGCCTGAATCCACAATGACTCAAAAAATAAAATAATCAATCTAATCATGCAAACCTTGGGAAAAATAGCGTGCATAGATCATACACCTAAAAATGTAAATCCAAATCACAAGCAAACCAAGGGTACGATATGTGATCTCCTGAATGAAGCAGGTATATCTCTCCTAGGAGAGGCTTGAGACTCCCATACACAACAAGTGGAGGTTCGTAACCAATTATTATGGCCCTCAGCTTCAACACATATAGTGACTGTGTTTTCTGACCCCTACCTGGCCAAGACACTTGAAGAATAACCTTTGCGAATACCCCCTCGATAACCTAGGTAAGGCCATTAAGTTCACCTCAATATAATCAATGCTCAGGCGGACATTCATAGGTGGGATTGATCGTATTGGTAGGGTAACAAATCTTGAAGCCTAAAAGCACAACTAGTACCCCAAGGGTGCACTAGAAAATACCTAAAATGCCCCCAGATACGAATACAATCTTGGAAATATCTTCGGTGCTAATCAATCACAATCAAGGGCCATCCCAGTCATAATTTATCACACTACCTCTTGCTTAACTCCTTGTAAGAGGAGGATCCTGAGAAACACTAATTATATAAAGGATTTCATACTCTCACCTAGACAGACACCTAATTTTTTTGTTTAGTGGTCTTGGAGAATTAACTCACAATGAACTATTCCAAGACCCTAAAACCTAATCTTCTTGATGCACCCTACAAAAGAAAAGAGTGTAATTCATTTTATTATGCATTGGTTTTAATTGGATTTATTACTCAAAGGGTAAATGGACGTGCAACTAATGATGTTATGACAGAACAAGAAGTAAAATGCACACCTAACAATCAATGCAAATGCACAGTGTCGAATAAAAAATAGGGTATGCTACTACGTGAAGTGAAATTTTTTTCCTTCAAATGTATATCTAAGCATTTCTATATGGAAATATGTCTAATATTCACCAAGCAAACCTAATGCAAGTACCATGCTAATGCAAAATGCAAACAATGCATAACTATGCAAAAAGAAAAATGTTTTTGTATTTTTGAATTAAATGAGATAAAAAGAAAAAATATGACTCTACCACCCTCAGACTTTGCAACCACTGACAAACAACATCCAAGCAAAGCACCAAGGTAAAAGGGACCTAATGCACTAATCTCAAAACAAAAAGTAGAAAATGAAATGACAAGAACATTTTCAAAAATCAAACTAAAAGAAATCTCTGGTAAAAAACAGGGGTGTATATAGACTCCAGAAGCATCCAAGAAGACTCAACAATCATCCAAACTCACCCAAGAACACTTAATATTCCCAAAAAAGAAAAAAATCAGGGCATACGCAATTGTTCTCAATAAACCTACGTACATACGAAACTATTACAGGAAAACCCACGTGTACACGTGACTGTGAAAGAAAAACTTGCGTACAGGAAGAAAAGAGAGAAAAATATGGAAAATACACAAGCTAAGATAAAATTTACTCCTACAGGATACTACTGGGAAAAAATACCCCCATACCTAACAAATAAATAGAGAAATCAGATCAATTCAAGCACATTGAATGCCGAAAAACCCCCAAAGGAAAGCAACTAGGAACCTCCCCGTTATGGTTACTAATTCTGTTACGGAGAGAAACTTCCTATGGATTGGGGTGTAGCACAACAGATAGAGAAACCACATAAATCAATCCCTTCCCAATATGCAAGAGAAATAAATCATCTAACACTAAAGGATCTCGAATCATACCTTATTCTGGATAGTTGAAGTAGATCCCCATTGAGCTTTTTCCAATCTTGCTTGTGTTAGCAATTTGCTCTCAACAATAGAAAACAAGAAAAGCATGCTATATAATATGGTGTTAGATCTACTCTATCATATATAATCAATAATGTATAATAAATTAAACACATCCATGGATACAATATTCATTTAAATGCACATCATTGAACAGGAAAATATATTTCTATTAATAAAATCAGAGATTACATAAGTGACAACCTCTGTCGGCACATCTGCGAACCGGAGAAACTAAGTCCTCCACCTGGGCCTCCATCACCTCAATCCTCCATCTCTCGATAGCAAGATCACAAGCAAAGGAAATATTGGGAAGAATTCAAAGTTCTCCAAGGGACAAAGGGATGCAGAATCAAGTACAAGCAAGCTACAGAAACAATCGACTATAGTTCTCTTGCTCTTCAATTCCTCCTCTTCAATGTATCCAAGGTGTTTCTTATATACTACTCCAATGGAGAAATGGAGGGTCAAATCTGAGCGATCGTGAGCAATATGGAAGACAAAGAGACAAGTGATTCAGATACACATCAAGGAAAACTCCAAAACATTTGGAGTTATGCACACATCCCAATGTACACGGGTTTAAGGGAAATATCCACGTATATACGCAAGAAAGGGATTAAAATTCACGTACAACAAATAATAGGTGTTTTTAGGGATGATCTTGGAAACATCAAAGGTACAATATTGGTCCATGGGGTCCAAAGAGTCTGCAGATGGAAAAGGAAGGCCATAAATGTGTGATCAACCATGTGTGGTAAAATCAGCTATAACAGTTACTATTTATCATGTATGCTTGTTCAATTATATCTTACTTACTAGTTATAAGTTTTGTTCATTGTTATGGAATGTCATGTCTTATCTTTAACTATCAAAGGAGGAGTGGCGATATTTGTATCCCTTATGGGAATGCTGAGAGAGGTAACGGGTTCTACCTGATGTTACATGGTTTACTTAGTTCATGTTGAACTAATGCAAACTTCTACTTTTTGTGCAAGTTCATTTAGATGGTGAAATGTAGTTACGCTAGCTAAACTTGACATCCTACGGCATGCTACCCATACTATGCTATCCTATGCTTACCAAATACCAAGGGACTATAGTCCTGTCCTAACTATTCTTACTACTATGGTGCACATTAATTTTTATGCATAGTAGGGGTTTACAAGGCTTGGATCTCTTATGGTTGACATGGTTATTATGAGTTGGTATTGTGATAATTTTTATCCCCTGCTATGTAATTAAAACATTTAATTTGACTTGTATTATTTCCTAGGGTTATAGGATTAAGTCCCAAGACTTAACAAACATTATATTTAAAGTTTGTAATTTTTTATGGTTTATGTGGTCAACCATTCATGGCATATTCCATATGCCATGAAATCATGGCTTAACTATGCCAGTGAGGGTTTTTGTGGGGGTTTTAACACCAAGTCGTGTTGTTGTGTTTGGAACTATATTCATGAGGAAAAATATTTCAACAATGGTTGTGGACAGGGTGCCATAGTTAATTCTCCTTTGGATGGGGTAAATCGAACCCTATGCTTGGTCTGTCGTGGTTTGGAAACCATTTTTCACTGTTATGGGTTGTTTCTCTATTTGGTTATCTGGTTTCATCACGTCATGAATGAGCAGGCTCACCCTACATGTTTGCAGACATGTACTCTATTTGGTTTTGCAATGTTTGTATTGTTGTTGCTTCGGGTGGAGATTTGGCATACTTCTAACAAGACTTTGTTTCGATTTGCAGGTGACAGGGCTTCCATTCGCAAGTCATGGGTGTTTAACAGACCGTCTATGATACCCTTAATGAGTAAGCATTGTAAAAATCATAGACCTATTACCTCTTTGTATACTTGTTTAGCAGATCTTTGATCTCTGGGTTGTAAAGGTTAATGTGGTGAAAATTTTGGTTATAAACGATGGGTTTAAACTATGGAAGTGCCATTACTTACAATGGCACTTCTGTCGAATCACTACTGTGTATAGTTTTACTTGCAAATGTTATTTAATGGTGATATATGATTCAATTTACATGCCCAGGGTTATTATTGCCAAAAGTTGGATTATTGTTCCGTGTTTGTAAATGTAGTGGCTATGATAGTGCAGGAACTAGGGTTTTAGATGGATTCTTTTGACATAAACATGATTTTGGTTTTTGTTTATAATATTGATTATCATAGGGTTTAACTCTCAGCCATGAGTCATAATGAGGAACCGTAACATATAAATTCTTACTTCTTGATTTAATGTGGAACATTGATAGAGTTAGCAATTATGGTTTTATGTTGGGTTTTACAGTTAAGCATTGATATCTATTGCTTGGCCTTTATGCGAATACACATTATGTGTAATAAATTTGGATATTACTTTGTTCATTTTAGTTTTGTTAGTATAGGTTTATAATTCATTTATATGGAAGCTGGTATGGTTTTATAGTGTTGGTGTTTTTGCAAGTCGAAACCTACAATATTCGATTCTTGGCATGTTTTCTAATATAGTTAATGTTTTGTAATTAAAACATGAGCCTACAGGATTTGATCTTGGGCCTCTGAATGCGTGGATTGGGTTTTCAATGTCATGTGTGTGGGTTTTGTTTTGTCATAGGTGCCAACATGATTCTATCATGAATCCTTTTAATGGGTATGTTGTTCATTAATGAATTTGTATTATGTATAAGGTTGAATATTAGCTTGGTAGTAGATAGTATGATTATTCGTTATAATAATCATGCCTATAGTCGGACCTTGACAGGTCTCGATGGCTAACATAATATGTAGATAGTTTGATAAAAAAATATTTTACTATTTGGGGTTTGATTAATAATTATCTTCATTGGGTTATTTGGTAGTTTTAATTTATGTTAACTCTGTTTATTGTGTTTTTGCTATAATTTTTTAAGTTTCAGCAATGAGATTTAATTTATATTTTTATGCATAGAATTTATGCTATGGCTATATGAAATAGTTTTGATGGTTGTAATATCAACAAGCCTTCTAGTAATATGTAATTTGTTAGCATGGAAAAAAATGTATAGCAGGAGTTTAAATAATTAAATATTTGTTTTACTTTTGTATATAATTTTAACAAGCATTGGGAACCTAACTAACCTAAATACTCTACATTCCATTAGAAAGATTACATTATTAGAGTAGTTTGAATTCTAAAATAATAAAGGTAGAAGAGTAATGCAGACATAATGATGATCATATAATTTTCATGGTTTTGAAAACCGATAAAAGCATATGTGATTGTTTAATCAATAGGAAATCTGATCTATAATCTCCTATAACAAAATCTTTATAAGTAGGGTTTATAGGAAAATACAAACTAAAACAAGCCTAGCTGCTTATAAGTTTATGTAAATAAATTAATCCTAGTTACAGCAAACATATTCTATCCATTCTTTCATAATTTAATCCCTCCATTTATTAAGAAAACTTGTATAAAACATTGGGAAAATCAAGAAAACTCATACCTGCAAGTTGAAACTATTTCAATGGTTGGAAACCCTACACACTCAAACACACAATATTAACCAATACATAGACAGTTATGACCTTTGTTTCAGATAACCAAATAACTTGGGAACAACCAAGTTCCACCCAACCATGGCCCAAAGTTGTTCTTGGTTTCACTCTGGATCCCCCCGAGTTGGTTCCAACATGCAAGTAGCTTAGAGCTCATAAGGTAAGGCTTCCCTATCTAGGATATCAAGTTCTGTATCAGTTTCCATTTCCCTCTTAGGAAAAAAGTTCTCCAAGAACTCTATTGAGAAATAATGGGGTAGAATAATGGAATAATTAAAATATACCCAAGCCTCTCTTTGGCTTGGGTCTTTATAGGTAGACATTTTTTCAGGAAAAGGGGAAATTAAATCGAGAATCATTTGATTTCTTGAAATAACCCTTTTTTACTTTATTTAGGTAATTTAATATTTATTTCAATTTATCTTAGGAACTTTTGACTAGTTCCTACTTTGGTTGTTGTAGGTATTTAATATTTAATTAACATTAGTAATAATAATAATATATAGATCCTTTTTTATTATTCATAGTTACTAGTATTATTACTTGTACTTACTCCTTTATACATAATATGTATAAATATTGTAATGTCCCAAAAACTTGAAAAAAAAAATTTATTAGGCTAGTCAAAACTACCTATGCTGGACATTATTTGAACTTCTATGGAATGTGCCATACTTTGTTTATTGTACTAAAAAGTCGTAAGTTGTTCTTACATTCTTCTTTCGTGTTTCTTGATGTAGTTATTTAATGTATACTTAAGTTGTTGTGATGTTTCTTACTATCTTGAACTATGGTTACGAATTTACATGTATGTTAGCTAATTCGATTACATACTCATTGATTATAACGTTTGTTTATTTGTTGTGCAAACAATTCTGACTTAACTTTGTTATTGAAAAAAGGATGGAGTGGGGGGACTAGTTTCCCTTGTAAACACCTGAGAGGTAAATGTTTTCTACTTGTCACATCGGGCTTACTTAGTTTTTACAAACTAATGCATTTATTTCCATTTTTGTGTGCAGGTTCTCTTGGCAATGGAAACTGCTTGTAAAATATGAACAGGCCATGCTATCCATTTTGTCACCAGCACTCAGTTTTACATATCTATCCTAGTGAAAATACGAAGGTTGTTGGACGATACTTATACTAGGATGTATGGTTTACTAGCCTATATTGCTTTGGTTATTATTGTTATTCTTACGGGCTCTATTTTAGTGACTGGGTCACTACTACACTTTATTATTTATGTGGCACATACTCACTTATGGTATAAAGGATTTGAAAAAAGGTTTATGCATTATCAAGTCTTTAGTGTAGGATTTTAATAATTGGTGTAAGTTTGTAAAAACCTTCGCCTATATTCCTCCATGGAATATTTAATATGCCATGGACTTATGTCTTAAACCCTATGTAATTCAATGAATACTTGGGGTTTGTAAGGCACGTTGCTTTTGGGTAAATTTCAAAGGTTGGAATGAACTATACGATATGGGTTTCAAAAACATTAATTGAGTCTAGGGTGGAGACATAAATTCACTTTGGGAAATGCGTCATCCAATCTTAGGGCTTGGGCTCTTGCATTGGTTTGGTACTTCGCAGCATAGCTACGTGAACTCTACCTCTGTGATGTGTGGTGGTGTGGGACTTCGATGGTTTGGCCATGAAGACAGGTACATGACCATCTCTGGTTTAGCAGCATTGTTTATCTGTTCAGTTTGATTATCATGCGTACTCCTCATCGTGGTCTCTTCTCTGTGTTGCAAGTTGCAGGGTGTGATGAAAATTGTGGGTCATGGTTCATGGGTAGCTCTGTGGGAAATACCATACCCATTTGGGTAAGCCTACTATAACAAGTGTTTAACTTGTTCCCTCATTTCCTTAGTTGTTGTGACAGAGTTAATACTCATTATGGGTTTGAATGCTTGGCCCTGGTTTCTAAATGGTTTCATTTTGGGGAAGGGGTCTATCTGTAATTTTAATGGGTAGGCATCATGGATGCATTAGGACTTGGGGCTTTTCCTTGTTGGGGTTAGTTCCTTCAAGCTAAAAATTTAATGTATTCGAATTTGTTGATGGGGACTGTGTAGCAAAATGTGACTGGGTAACTCATGAAACGCTTTGCATATTGTAAATAATTTTATATTATTGGAAAGGCGACAACACCATTGCTTGCAATGGTGCAATGCCAAGTTTAAACGACTGTGTAAAACCTTAATGGTTTTGATAATGAATTGTGGTTATAAATATATACGGCATATGCATACTATGTTGATTTTGTAGTTATAATTCTTATTTAATGGAATGTGTGTAATCAAATTCCTTGTTTGAATTATTGTATGGATAAACATTGACAACATTGTTGGCTTTGGGGGCCATTCTGTATGTGGCATTGGTGTTCCTTCCATTTGAGCTGTGATAGTGTATTGGACATTTTATTTATCATTTTTATGGATGAAACTTGTTTATGGATAAATATTTATGTTTAAAAATGTAAGATCTGTGATAGGGTATAACCCTTCGACGGGTGTAATTGCTATTCTCATAGCGTTGACAGGGTCGCGTTAATGTTTAAGGGATTTGTTAATAACTAGGAATGAGGACCATAGTTACAAGGTGTAGTTTTATTGGGTCTTTCGACCTCTGTGCAAAGATTGTATTTTTTTAATTTACAGCCTCTGTTTATGTATATAGCATGGCTCTGATAATGGAATGCTACAGCATCAGGTAGAAACCAAATATTGAATCCTATTGGATTCGTCATGGTTACTTGTAAATAAATAGACCCTACAGGAATCCATCCTATGTCGTTATGGTTGTAAGGTTTTATAGATGTATGGATTCGATTTTGGCATAGCACCTAAAGGAACTGATCCTCTGACCTTTTCCTGTATTTATATTTATGTTTTTAATGAATGTTGTACATATTATTATGGTTGAGTTATTGCATTGGGGCTTTCGTTATGGAATTTGATTCTTATAATGTAGTTTATAATTATTTAAAGGGTTTGATTTATTATACATGCAATGGATTTATTATGTTGATAGTTTCTTTACTACATACGATTTTGTGGATGTAGTTGGTATAATAAATATATGGTTTTATGTGGATTATTGTTTATATTCTCAGACCATTAGATGGTATCGATGTTTGGACTGTAGGTTTGATTTATGAAATTATTTGATTAATGGAAAAAGATATTGTTTAACCTTGGTTCTTGCTAGAAATATATATACAGACCTTGAGAGGTATTCGATGGGTTTTAATTTAGCTTTAATACTTTGAATTCATGATTATTCTTAAATATATAATAATGTGTTTATAGTATTGCTTCATTTAGAATATTGTTCTGTTTATACTTGATATAATGTAAATGATTTATTTATTAGGTTTTGTTTACTATATTAGTTAACTGTATTTTAAATTTATGTTTTGTTTATAGCTTAACCTAATTTAGTATTTTATTCCTAATTATAGTTATGCTGGCAATATGGAATCTCCTAGTAGAGGTCATAGGTACATAAGGATATAGGCAATGTTAGAGTAATTTCTAGATTTTAGGAAAACAAAGTTTAAGTTGTAAATAAATGCAGCACTAAGTATAGAAGACATAAACCCTAAGTATTTCTTAAACATGAATTAATTTACCAACATAGGGTTTATAAATAAAATTTAAACCCATAAATATTTTGACATGAAAACAATTGTAAACATAGGGTTAGAAATATAACATAAACACTTGCTTATTCTAATCAGAAATCATACTAGATAATGAAATAGAAAGTCAAGAACCTCATACCTAAAAGGTGAAGCTATTCAAATGGATAAAACCTACACACTCAATTACCCAACATTAACAATTCATAGGCATATATGACCTCTATATAGATGACCAAATCATCACTTAGGAAGTACCACATTCCACCCAACCATGACCTGGAAGTGTTCCTGGTTTAATTCGGATTCCCCCGAGATGGTTCCAACATGCAAGTAGCTTGGAGCTCCTAAGGTAAGGCTTCCCTAACTGGGATATCAGGTCTAAATCAGTTCTCCTTTTTCCTCTTAGGAAAATGTTCTCCAAGAACTCTCCTGAGAATAATCGAGCATAATAATGACTATAAAAAGATGGAAGAGATCCCCAAGCCTCTCATAGGCTTGGGACTTTATAGATAGACTTTTTCAGTAAAAGGGGTATTTAAATGAAGAATCATTTGATTTCTTGATTTAACCCTTTTATTTAATTTGTCTATTTTTAATATTTAACTTAGGAACTTTTAACTAGTTCCTAATTAGACTTTTGTAGGTATTATAATATTTAATTTTCTTTTAGTAATAATAATAATAGATGGAGATTTTCCTTCTTTCTTACATTATTAATATTATTACTATGCTTACTCTTTATACATACCATGTATAAAATATATAATAATAATATATTATTTGTTAACATTTGTCTTTAGGTATCATATGCTATGATCCCTAAACTTATGGCATTTTTTTCATTAAGGCCATTAGGTAGGTGGTTAAGTCTACTAGGCTAGGAAACCCTAAACATCCTTGCATGTTGGATTCCCTTGTGGGTGAAATCATGAACCTAGGTGTCTATTCCGTGAGAATCCACTTTCAAAATTCGTATTTAAAACACTTTCAACTGAACTATTTAAAATTTTTGACCGAACTTTTTACTTTTTTTCGGCCGAATGTTAAAACTAAGGGTGAACCTCATGATGTGGGGTTTGTAAGGATCACTGGAAAAATATTGTCTGGCAGTTTCATTTTCAACCGAACATTTTTTCGGTCGAAAGATTGTTTGACCGAAACCAATGTTTGGTTGAAATATTGTTCGGCTAAATTAATGTCCAACCGAACAATGTTTTTAGCCGAACAAACTTTCGACCAAAAAATATTTCAGCGGAAAAAAGGTATATATATTTTTAACAATTCAACTGTTTCCAGTTTTGTCGTTTGTAATTTTTTCCTATGCTTCGCCTCAGCTCTGCCTCGCATTATCTCTGCGATTCCATGGCTCTTCCTTTCCTTGGCTATGTGACGCCTCTTGATCTGTGACGACTCCTGCTTTGTTATGGCTCCTACTCTGCCTTGCCTCCTACTCTGTGATGCCTCACCTCATCTCTGTGACACCTGCACCTCGGCTCTACCTCAACTTGCCTATTAGCCCTTAACTCTTCCTCACCTCACCTTTCCTGTTAGTCCTCGGATCTATCTCTGTCTCACCTTAGCTCTGCCTTTTCCTCGTCTCGTCTCATCTCGCCTATTAGGCCTCAGCTCTTCCTCACTTATTAGTCCTCACCTCTGCCTCGATTATGAGTTAGGGGTTCGCAGTGGTGGTGCTCCACCTGTGTGGTGTTTCATGATGGTGGTTCTCCGCCTGTGCGGTGTTTCGCAGTGGTGGTACAATGCCTGTGTGGTGCTTTGCGGCTTGTTGGCATCCGTCCGTGGGCTTCATGGTTTTCTAGGTAAGATATTTTCTTAATTCAAAATATTTTTAAGTCTAGAGGTGTAAAAAACACAAGGTATATAAACTTAGATACCTCTTAATTCAATATCTTTTAAGTATAAGGTAATAAAAACACACAGCATATAAATATAGATCCATTGATAGGTGGAAAAAGTATATAAATAGATACATTGATAGGAGAAAATCAAAAGAGATATTTTAGAGGTTCACATATATTTGTTGCTTTTGTGTTGGTTAATTAAGCATATTAAGAAAGGAAGAAATTATGCTATGTTATATCTATGGTTGTAAAAAGTGCTTTGTATTTCAATTGTGTTTTTGATTTTTTGATTCTTGGTAGTTTGAGTAATCCTAAATAAATAAATAAATTTCAATTAGTGAATTGACTTGATCATGTAATTAATGAATTCTTATAATATGTCACCCTAACATTATCATTTCGAGTTAGTGAATTCACTTGATCATGTGATCAACAAATTCTTATAATATGTCACCCTAACATTACCATTCCCATTTAGGCTACTCAACTATTAGAACATTTCTGATCCCATTTCTGCTTCCATTATATTCTATCTAAAATACTACTATGATATTATTTGTATTGTTGTTGGTATGCCCCATTTTATTTATCTAATTCAATAATTTTGCATGTTTAATAAATTTCTAACTTGTTCTTTAGTTATTTTGATTGAGCCTTTTGTATTGCCTTTAATTGTGAAGCTATGATTTCCACTAAATTTGGAATAAAGTTTGGATATTACAATTACATTGGTAATTTTGTCACATTTTATTCTTACAATAATTTATCTTTTAGTAATTATGTGTGAAGAGTAAGGTAAGGTATGTATACCAACATAGATCCATTTAAACTCTGGATAAATATATCTGCCTATTTTGTTCTTTAAAATATTATATCTGAGGGGCTTTAAAATATTATATCTGACGGGTAAGGTAAGGGAAAATTTAAAAAAAAAAATTAGATAAAATATGAATATAACTTATAATAAGTCTAAAAATTGGAATAGAAAATATTTAAGACAACAGCATCTACTAACAAATTTGAATATGATTTTGTTTTTAACATTTACCAATAGATAATACTTTTTGAAAATTTAACTTAGGAAAACACACAGAACTACAAACTGGGTTTTCAGACAGTTTTGGTGCAAACACACAGAACTACACTGAGCTACAACTCAACAACAATAAGATCATAATATTCCTCTCTCTGTTAAAGGATTTTTCACATGGGGCCAATTTCACAAGTACCTTTAGTTTGTTGTTTCATTATAGCCATACAAAAAACTAGAGCATTCTCTGTTCTGTTTGAAGTAAAACTGCCCTTTCTAGCAAAACCTGTAATTTTCCCTGAGAGCACACAACTGTAAACTAGAGTCTATAGAATGTCATCTGTGTGCAAAAGTATTGATCCGAATCTTGGTGGCTAAGACCCGAAAGGCTTGGATGCTGAGAGAGGAGGGGATTAAAGCTACAAAATTGTTAACATTTGAAGCATAGAGTAACATACATAGAGTAAATATCCCACATGGAGGGGTGATGCTCAAAGAGAGTTCTTTGAGCCTCACCTCTCAAACCCTACTAAGAAAGACACTCAGAACCAGTAACCCAATAACGCAATAGAATAAGAGAAGTGGAGGATGTCAAGAATTTTTGGTTCTGAGCTCTTTTCTTGATATGGTTTGAGAGGTGGGGCTCAAAGAACAGTATTTGAGCCTCACCCCTCCAGGTGGCCTACATACTTTATGTTTCATTGTCTAACATTTAATGCTGAGACCCGAAAGGATTGGATGCTGAGAGAGGAGGGAATTAAAGCTATAAAATTGTTAACATTTGATGCATAGAATAACATATAGAAAGATAGAGTAAATATGTGACATGGAGGGGTGAGGCTCAAAGAGGGTTCTTTGAGCCTCACCTCTCAAACCATACTAAGAAAGACACTTAGAACCAGTAACCCAATAACAAAATAGAATAAGAGAAGTGGAGGATGTCAAAAATCCTTGAAATGCCTTGTTGAGAAGGCATAGAACCTTTTTATAACATTATTACAATGTGCCTTGGGGAAATACCATGGGTTGTGAAATACCATGGATGAGAGAGGTACAATGTGCCTTGAAGCCATACCATGAAAAAAAACTGTGAGTTGTCAATGACCATGGATGAGAGAGGGTGGCCTCTCCGTTTAATTCTTTTATGATGACTAAGAACGTGTGGCCTCTCATTAAATGGTTTTATGACTCATACATCCGAATTTAGACCATATTCCCCCTGAAATTTGGATCAAGTATACTAGTGTCGATTTCATCTATTATTTATCTTTGTGTCTATTTAAACCTTTGTAGATGCCAAGCCAAACCTTAAGAATTTCATTAGAACCTATACATAGAAAGAGCTTGAATCCATTACCCCCCTCGGTTGTAAAAACTTCCCACTATATGTTCCTTTACATTTAGTGTGCTTTAGTTTACAAATGAGACACTTTTCCATGAAGTTTATTCAAGTTAGATTATTTGGTTTGTCAAGGATAATTTCCTACCATGACAACTATGAATAATGATATCATGATATTGTGCATATGCTTGGTTCAATATTCTAAGATCTTATATTTTTCTATTGTTCAATTGTATGTTCTCTCAATTTATGTTGGTTGTTCATGTTACATAATAGGTTGTTCCAACAAAGGTGTGCCCTGGAGCACCAACCCATGGGATTAAAACCAAACGTGTTGTCCATGTTCAGTCCAAGGGGTGAAAATCTCTCAAACATTATATCCATATAAGAAATCCTCTTGTGGGCTATACAATAAAAAAATTGACCCCTTGCTCTAGCCTTATCCTTATAGGGACACTTAAGTAGCTCTAGTGCGTAACAAACTCCACATGAATCAAAGTACATCAACAAAAAGGCTCTAAATTCTTTCTTTTTTCCTCACCAGCATTTCCACAAGATTAATAACTTGATGTGTATTGATCGTATTATGTTTTATACACAATAAGTATATTCAATTGTTTTTTTCTCATCCTCAAAAACTTCTTATGGGCTAATCTAGATTAGTTCATTGGTGCTTATTTTGATGTTTATAGGATATATATAGTAGAGATGGTTCGAGACAAGGTGGTCACTCATTCTTCGAGTCGTAAATGTACAGAGACATTTGAGACAAGGACCCCTAACACCACACCTACATGTACTGAAATACCTTCAAATGTTCACTCTCGAAGATGGTATGAATCATCTAGATATTCTAGCATATTATATCGAGACACATTAGGTATGTGTTTGAAATTTATGCACGTGCAAAATTTATGAGTATGCACGAATATTTATATTTGTTTCAAGTCTTGTTCATTGATTTTACTAAGTTTCATTAGCATTTTTATTTGTAGAGACACATCGTAATAGATTGTCTCATGAGAGTGTCCAAGCTTCTATGTCTGGTCGATTGCTTGATTCATCATCTCATGACTGTTTTCCCTCTTTTGGTCATTAGTTTAGAGAATGACCAATGGACCACCAACATTTTATTGGTAATATGTTATATATATATATATATATAATCTATTTAAATAAATTACTATTTTTCATGTGTATATATATGCTTGTGTCTTTATGTACTAAATTATACATGATTACATGTGTAAATGTAGAGGATCGTGGTTCTGTTGAGGGTCATGCAAATGCTCGGAGAAAGGGTCAAGGTCAACAAAGGGCTAGTATTGAACAAGCACATGGTTTTCAACCCATGAACATTTATCCTTCAGATATACCCAATGCTCTTCCTTGGGAAAATGAATAGGCTTCTATCACCCTTGAAAATGTACAGCCCACCATAAAAAATTGAGAGATGATCTTGCTAGCGTGGAACTCCCAACAGAGAGTCGACAAAGCTTGCAAATACTTTTGGAATCTCTAGTGTTAACCTAGGGCCATTGAAGGGGTACATTTGCATAAATATCTATACAAGTTTATATGTTCTTATTATTGACATGACACATTTTTTCAAGATTGAAATGTTGTTTGTGTTCATAGGTTCTGATCTCATCGCCTAGGACCATGGGTATTGGGCCCCTCTCATCATCAATTTTGGGAGACATTCCTAGTGTCTCCCAAGATTTGGAGGTAAATCAAGCACCTTTCAAATGTATTAGTAACGATTAAATGTTTTTTAATGATTAAAAACAATTGACATTTTATTTAAATTTGAATTAAGTTACATTTAAATTACATGTTTTAAATGTTTAAGTAATGGTATTTTAATTGTAGGTGGGTAAACATATTGTACAACCTTCCATGGCTATGGATTTTGTGATGTATTTGGGTGTTGGCCTCACTCAGGTATATTTATTCATTTTTATCATTTTAACTTCAAATTGTATTTTTATTTAAGTTTATTTACAGTATAAAATTATATATTGAAGATTAATTATATGTTGCATGTGTTATATAGGTCAATCCCCAGGAGAATGTGGAGAGTGATATCCATCTAATGGATATCACATAGTTATATATGTTTTTATACACGTGAACTTGTTGATTTGACATATTCCATGTCAAAACTTTAAACTTAAACTTATCAGTTTAACTTATATATTTTAAACATATATATAATTTTGGACCGTTCATATATATATGGTTTTATAATTTTGGACTGTTCATATATATTGTTTTTGGAAGTTTTTGGTTTTAAATGATTTAATTTAATTAGTATCTTAAGATGTGTTTGATGAGATATATACTAGATTTTTTATTTGTTTAATTGGCAAGGGTTTGTTATCTTTGGTTTGTTTAATTAGCATGGGTTTGGTATCTTTAAGTGGCTTTGTTTTATTTGATCATCAAACACAAGGGAACAATATATGTAATTGATAAAGTGCTCTAGCATGACTGCATTGGTTCCATTGGTTGTATGATTACACCTATCACTTTGATATTTCTATGCAAAGTGTTATCCCTCATCATGGAAGGGTGTTCACTTGTGAATTTTTTCACAATTTCAACAGTAGGGGACGTATTTGATATTTTGATTTTTTGCTTGATATTGTGGTGCTAGCCTAGATGTTAGTGGTTATGGTTAACCATTAGTAGTTTTAATGTGGAACAAGTGTACCTTATGGATTTTAAGGAGGTTGTTACAGCTTATTCTTTCATGTAAATTTATTTAACAACATAAATGGGCCAAGGAGGAACAATGCAATGGTTTAGTTCTAGGAAAACTTTGGTAGAATAACCAATGATATGTACGTGTAGCATTTAGCATGTTATTTGTTGAATCTATCAAACCCTGTAGAATATTTGGGATAGAGATTTTGGGTAGACTTTAGGTATATATTTGTGGTCATTGCAGTCTAAAAATATATGATATTAAGTTAGAAAATACTAGTGAAGATTCTATTGTATCTTTAGGAATATAGTGAATACATCTTAAATTAAATTTTCAGGTATAATGGATGCAATATTCGCATAAATGCATAGTCCAGAATAAATAAATATAAAGTAATTTACCATATCTTGGTAAGTTGATATTAAGTTAGAAAATACTAGTGAATATTCTATTTTCTATTTATGAATACAGTGAATGCATCTTAAATTAAAATTTCAGGTATAATGGATGCAAAATTCTCAGAAATGCATAGTCTAGAATAAATGAATAGAAAGGAAATTTACCATATCTTGGTAATTTAATATTAAGTTAGAAAATACTAGTGAAGATTCTTTTGTATCTTTATGAATATAGTGAATGCATCTTAAATTAAAATTTCAAGTATAATGGATGCATTATTCTCATAGATTATGTTTTTTTATCTTGCTGAAAAATCTACTTTTGTGAAGTTTAGATCAACTTCAAGTTTTAATGAACAAACAATTTTAATGTCCCAAACATGTAAGTTTGAAGTGTACATTTTTGTTTTGCATGACATTTTCAAAGACTTTAAGGAGCTTAGTGACATCATTGGGTAGGAAATTGTCATTACAACCTAGTTTTGGACCTTTGATACAACATGATATATTAGACTCACGAATATTCATGCCCATTTTCAGGAAGGTGTCCAAAGTTAATAATCTTAAAGTAAATGTTTGCCAAGAATACTAGGAGGCTATATTTAGTGTTGATCAAACTGTTAACTATCATAGACAAGAAAATGGTCTAATGTATTATTGTATTTTGGACGTGATGGATTTAAAATTGGAAAATCTAATATTTAATTGTGACTGTTTAGATACAATGGATTTATGGAAGATTATTTAAATAAAGTAAATATTCAATAATTTGTGTTTAAAAATGCTCTAAATTTGTGTTTTCTTGATGGGCCAAAGATTTTTTGTTGAGAAAACGATTTAGTTATATTGGAATATTTGGATTGAATTCTAAAGCTAACCTTTACAATGTTGGCCATTCCTTTCCTTTGTTTCTTCAGTAAATGGAAGGAACTTTTGCATGGCAACAATGGAGAAAGTGAAGTAAACATTTTCCTGTAGAAAAGGGAAGGTACTTCTACCTAATCTGATGGTGTATGAGAAATTAATAAGATCAATAAAATGTGGCTAGTAGAAAAAGATAAATCTAAGTGAAGGTGTGTGAGAAATTAATATACTAACCTTATCTTTCATTGTATTGAACCACATGCCTTTGTTGTGAACATTATGATAGATCTCGATCAATAAAAAATATCTAAAGGATATCCAATCCATTTCTTTGGGAACTTTGCATGATAATTATGAATTATGAGGAATTCTCTTGAGATAACATGATAATTCATTCACAACCCTTTCAATTATAATCCCTCTTAGCATACATGTAATTGTGATCTTCACTCTAAATTTTTGTTTTCGTTTTGGTTGAGGATCAATGTAATTAGTATCTTAATTCATTTATGTAATTAGTATCTTACATTATGATTAAAGTAGTATCTTAAGATACTAATTAGTATCTTTAATTTAATTACATAAATGATTTAATTAGTATCTTAAATGATTTTGGTTTTAAATGAATTTATTTCACAATCCTCTTTTGTGCAAATTCAATCAATATTTTTAATCATTAGTAATGATTTTTAATATTTAGTAATGTTAATATTGAATGTTTGTATGTTATGAATTTATACAATTGTACATATCAATTTCATTATAAAATTAATATAGATCATTTTGATGTACATATGTTGGACAATCCAAGAGAAATATATCATATAATTGACATCAATTTGATATATACATACATTAAACAATATAAGAACAATGAGCTATAAGCTCAACAATTTAAGAACACTATTTTATAATTTCCTTAATTTTATGGACATAAGCTCAACAATGTAAGAACTTTAATCATTTTGACATGTACATAAGTTCAACAATATAATCTAATAGTGTATCATATTTAAGTTTAAGAGAGGCACAGATCTCATAGTTTGACAATTTCATAACGAATGTGCTTAAAAATTCAAAACAATATAGATCAGAACTTATCAATGATCACTCTATTTGAGTGTCACAATTATAAAACCATCACTAGTGGAAAATGAGAGATTAGTGACCAAAAAAATGACCAAAATCCGCATATCAATGACCACTTTTGGTTTGGCGATTGCTGGTGGCTAATTTGCGG
>LPNX010391942.1:20427-35042 GCA_001517045.1 Pseudotsuga menziesii
TGAATTCTGTTGTATCTATATAACAAATTTGTGTATAGTGTTTTCATACAACAATAGCACAAAACTCAGTTTTAACTCTAATAAATCATTAAGTTTAAGCACCTACTAATCGATAGCACTAGTTACCCTTTTAGGATCCCAGGCTAACAGAGCCTATAAACCTGTCGGGAACGACTACCTGAAACAGCTTGGAACCTGTTCTAAGGATCCCGGACTGGGTTGTTTTCCCCCGTTGCGGGCTGAATCAGAAACGCCCGTCAACACATAGGTAGTAGGCACAAAGTTTTGAGCTCGTTTTAGGCCTAGTAGTAGACTACTAGTTGTTCTTTTTTGTTATAGTTGTAGTTGTTGACACATTGTCACACTCTAGATTGGCTAGTGCCTTGTAGTCATCAATGATTACTGGTCATATTGCACAAGTAAGCAGTGAGTGCATGACATGAGTGAGTGAGTGATTATAATTTATCATATTTCCAATATGTTGAATGATGAGTTGAACTTGATAGAATAGGAATTTCAATATATTGAAAAATTTATATAGATGGGTAATTTCAAATATTGCGCTTCTTTTGAAATGTTAATATAATTTATGAATTTCTTAATTGGAAGGGTAAAATTCAGATTTAATTTTTTTTTGAAAGGCAATTTTAACTTTACATTTCTGGGAGGGGCTAGAACCCTCCCCTCTACCTGGAATTTTGGGTGGTTCTCAGAAGAAAAGTGAAAAATATTATCCCTAGTTAGGGTGGTTCAATTTTGATGTAGGTAAGTAGGCGATGATATGATTATGTTGGTTATGCATCCGCTCATCGATGTTCCCACAATGAGGTGGAACAAAATTAATGAGCAATCCATCTGAACATAGAGGCCAATAACAACAAAATCATGCTCCTGATGCACACCTTGCAGGGACAGGGTTTGACCAATGCTTGTATAAAAAATCATCTCTTTACTCCCAGACAAGGTCAAGGACTCGTCAATGATTTTGCTTGGAAAAAGCGTTCAATATTTTAGGACTCTGGTAAGCTACTGGTTTCTTTCTCGACTTTAAAAAAAATAAAAATTCAGGCACAACTACAGAATAAGAGTAGAATAAATATTGCAGAACATAATACACCACTTCTCGATAACTCCCACTCATAACAGGAGTAAGCTATCTACCCGACCATTTGCACCGGGGCGAACTTGACTCCGTCCGGTAATAGATTACTCCATTAACTTTCTGTGACAGTGAGAAAAAGAACAACAGATGCTTATTTTCTTGCATTTTCATTGCATATAAACTCTACAACAAACTATTCTTACACTTTGGTATAATGCAATAATGAAGAATACTAATTTACCAAATCAAATTGAATCTATAGACTGAGCTCACCTAATCTGAAATCGTGTTCTAAAAACTTGTAATTTGAAATTCAATTGTTATGGATTTGATAACGCCAATTTTATGTGTGTATGCTAGTTTAAAACTTTAACCTCTGTGATTATGAAGGATAAAGAATTCAAGGTTTAAACCTGGATCAGGTTCCATAAAACAAACAAAGGAGTTGATTAATTGTTACAAGGAAGTTGGTAAAATGTTCCAAGTTTCAAGTTTTAGATCTTTCTAGTTATTTTTATGGAGTTGACTAAAATTATACAGTTTTAAACAGACATTTGCATTTTTTATAAAAATTCCAATCAAAACTTACAATTTTAAACTTGCACTTAAAAAACAAGAATTTTCATGGATAAATTTATGGATGGATGAATTTGAGAGCGCACTTGGTGTGAAAGTAGATGTTGGAATCGGTTGTTCTTGCTCTCACTAAAAGGTAACAGAGTAAGCTATCACCTAACGGTGACGGCGTCAGATGGACCCCGATGCAAATGGTCGGGTAGATAGCTTACTCCCTCGTAACAGACCTAAACCTACATGAATCAGCTTGGCACAATAGAGCAGAATAGCATAGCCTAGGCTTTGTGTGTATATTCATAAGTCCTCTTCCTCCTCATAGGACTCGTAGGACTGAGAATAAATATGGGAAGACAGAGTTTGGAGAACCCTAGCAGGCTAGCCATGAGTGGGATGAAAAAGTGGAAAGTTGGGAACACAGACTCTGGAAAACCCTGGAAAGATGGAACTAGGAATGCTAAGAGAGTGAGAACCTTGCAAGAAAGTTGTTATGAGAATGCTAAGAAGAGTGAGAACTCTGCAATTTCTTGCAGTAAAGAGTAAGAGGTGACACGCTGGTTGACAAACCCTCAACAATGATTTTCTTGCCGGACAACTTGCAAGGTTGGTAAATTATGGAAATTCACCTATTTTATGCCTGATTATATAACTAATTATCCCATTGGAATGAACTTGGTTGGATCTTTCTATAGAATATACGCCCATCCTAAATCCCATACAAGTGATCCAATTACCCCTAAACCTTATATTTTCCTTTACGAAAGTTGCACCATCTGAACCAACCCCATAATTGAAATCCCTCTTTCTGCGAATAGGGTCAAACATATGTCAATAAACTTTGCATCAAGACCATGCGTGCTTCTCCAAACTTGAAAAACACTGTGAAAACCACCATCTCTATCGCTTTCCTGCTCCACCATATTCAAATCCCCACCAATGGTCCATTTCATAGTTGGGAGTGAAGAAGCCATCCATTCCCAAACAATAAACCTATTAGCAGCAGGGTTGGTGGCATAAATAAAGAAAAACCCAAATATGTTTAGTACAGTTAGTATTATTCCATTAGGTTCAATTATATATTATATATATTAGATTATTATCTATTAGTATAGTATATTTTTTTTTAGTATTATTTATTAAATATGTAATAAAGAGTTATAAGTGTTTCTTTTCTTTCTAGTATGTATAGTTAGTATTTTATTATAGTATATATTGTATAATATAGTCTTATATTAGTATAGAATTCTAAATAATGCTTGGTGTTTTATGACTGAATATATAAGAAGTTGTTTGAATGACTGAATCATCATGGATTCTTATAGTGTTTTCATGTGCTACATTACATAGGGAATAGTCTCCATGCATAATGAATCTCATCCATCGTGTAATCAATAACTAATCTGCGTTCTATCCACAACCCCAATAAATATTTCACACAACTAATCTTTGCATTTATACAAATACTAAATAATATTGCGATGAACCTATCTTTTCGTTGTCTCTAGTTGCTTCGCTTCCGAATCAAAATCGTGACCGACATGCATCTATGCAAAGGAAATACAATGGTAAAATATATTGGAACATCGATACAATAAGGGGAGCACTCCATAATGATAGAAATCTCTAAGTATAAATAAGCTGTGAAACTGAGGACTGTAAAAACCCTGCAATCCTTATCCCTGATATGATAAATATGAAGCATATCCTTCTTAACATCTACAGAAGGTTCCTACAAATCCTCCAGTAGAACACCTCGTTTCCGAATAACCAAACTCACTAGATAGTGTGTTTCAGAGCAGGTATTGAAGTCATTTGTGTGTGAGTGTTCATGCATGTATTTGCTTGTTGTCATTTTACCTTTGAGGATAATTGATCACTTCATGGTGTTATTGTTGCTCATTGCAGTCCTCAAAGGATGTGGGGATGACATGTTTGTTTTTCTTCTGTTCCTCCTATTCTTGAGGATGCAAGGAAAGTGTTTGACAATATTCCTAAATGGAATGTGGTTTTACGGAGCAATATGAATGTAGGGTATGCTATGAACAATGGTATTTTGGAGCCTATCAGCTCGGGATGCGGTTTAGATAAGGACTAATAGCTATTGTATACAGAAAATGCTTGTGTCTATCTAACAGGTCTAGACAGAAGCATACTGTTGGTGAAATTATAATTTTATGAGTGTAGATGTGAAACACATTGGAAAGTTTTCCTAGTACATGCATGATATCTGGCTTCTCCCTCTACAGGTACTCCTGGCTTTAGTAATTCTATACAAGAATATTGACATGGCGTCTATTACAGGGCTGGTAGCCACAGTTGGAATCATGGTTGGCAATACCCCTTTCTCTAAACTACAAGATAAATACCAGGGTAAGATAATGGAGGAAAAGGATAGACATATGAAGGCTACCTCAGAGATATTAAAGAGCATGAGGATACTGAAACTGCAAGCTTGGGAAACCTTGTATCTACATAGGCTCCAAGAGCTGAGAAGGGTTGAACAAGGCTATCTACAAACATATCTGTATACCTCCTCTGCAGTCACTTTTCTCTTCTGGGCGGCACCAACCTTCATGTCTGCTATTACATTTGGCACCTGCTTGCTAATAGGGGTTCCATTGATAGTAGGTAAAGTGATTTCTGCCTTAACAACTTTCCAAATCCTTCAGGTGCCTATATATAATCTGCCTGAATTGGTTTCTATGATTTCTCAATGCAATGTGTCGTTAAACCAAATACCCACTTTTGTACAGGAAGAAGAGCTGCAATGCAATGCAGTAGAGAATATACCTAGCGATTCAACTGACCTGGTAGTTGAGATCAAACATGGAGAATTTTCATGGGATCTAACCTCCAATGATTTGACGTTAAGGAGAATAAATTTGCAGCTAAGAAAAGGCATGAAAGTTGCAATCTGTGGATCAGTTGGTTCTGGAAAGTCAAGCTTGTTGTCCAATATTCTGGGAGAAATACCCAAGCTATCAGGGATTGTGAAGGTCAATGGTACCATAGCTTATGTTCCAGAGTCTCCATGGATTCAAAGTGGGGAAATTGAAGAGAAAATATTATTTGGGAACAAGATGAATAGAAACAAGTACGAAAATGTACTTGAAGTATTTGCTCTAAAGAAATACATAGAATTGTTTTCTCATGGGGATCAGAAAGAGATTGGAGAAAGAGGGATCAATTCGAGTAGCAGAAAAAAGAAAAGAATACAAATTGCTCGTGAAATCTACCAGGATGCAGATTTATATATTCTCAATGACCCTTTTAGTGTTGTTGATGCTCATACAGAATCTCATCTCTTTAAAGTATTGCTCTCCATCTCCAATTAGAAGGATTGAATGCATTTGTAGAGTAGATTGTCAAAGTACACTTTTATTTGAATGTATAGTCCAATGCCTCACCATCAGTGCATGGCGGGTTACTCTACCAAAACCAACTAGATCTTATCACTTCAAGACCAAGGACAATTGGGATATATACCCTGGTTTGCTCAAAACAACCTATCAGAGGAGATCCATTACACTAGAGTCTTCATGTCTTCGTACGCGAACAATGTACAACCCATCATCAGTAATCACGTCAGCTGCCCATTTCAATTGCAGGAGAAATAAACTAAGTTGGTATGGAATAATAAGTAGAACCAGCAGCGGATTTAGTTTACCAAATAATCTAACATGAGTTCCTTCTTGGAGTTCTGGGATCGAAGACAGTGGTATATGTGACACATTAAGTAGAATTTTTATCTGCATCTGACCTTATACTGGTGAGCCCACTTTCTACACTTGCAAATTTGTAACCTTTATGTACATAATAGTTTACTCTTTGAATAGGAAATTGCTAGTGTCAAGTCATGAAAAAGTGTTAGGGATCTTTTGGGCAATTTTGCAGGTTATGCAAGATGGAGACATAGTTAAAGTTGGGAGGAATGAAGATATACTGGGTGGTGCGTATTTATTAAATCTAGTTGGTGCACACCCGCAGACTCTAAATGTAATTGATGTAGCACAAATTTCAGCTAGGGGGATAGTGCCACAAAGAGGCAATAGCAGAAGTAGATTCTGCAATACCATGGACTCTGAATCTGATAAACCATATCAAATGAGGATGCAGAGGACCGAGCGACGTGAATCAATGAATTTAGATTTGAATAGATTGTAAAGGAAGAAGAAAGAGAAACTGGGAAGGTCAAAATGCAAGTCTACTCTTGTTTTATAATTGCAGCATATAAAGGTGCCATGGTTCCTATCATATTGGCAGCACACATACTATTCCAGGTGCTGCAAATCAGTAGCAATTACTGGATGGCTTGGGCTTCCCCTCCAAAAAAATACTAGAAGTCCACAGTCAGCAGTAGAGTTCTCATTCTTGTGTACATATTACTTGCAATAGGGAGTTCCATATGTGTATTGATAAGAGGTCTTTGCTTCTAGCACCTGCAGCAATTGAGATTGCACAAAGACTTTTCACAACCATGCTTACATGCATCTTCCATGCACCAATGTCCTTCTTCTATTCAACCCCAAATGGACGCATCTTGAATCGGGTCAGTACATGTTTGTATTCAACAAGCTTGAAATTTTTTGATAAGCAAAAGATAACTTAGGAAAAAATAGTTTGTTTGTGATGATTTTGTATTTCCCATTTAAACAACAATTGTGAATGCAAACTATAAACTTCAACATCTATATAGAATTTCTATAGATTAGAGGTTTTAATATTTTTAGATTGATTCCACTTCAAGTCAATAATGGAGACTGGTAGTCTAATTGATGTGAAGAAATATCTTGTAAAACTGATATTTCCTGCCGAGTGAAATCAACCTTCTCTATCCATAGGCATTAAAAGATCAGAGTATTGTAGACACGGACATTCCTTACAGATTGGGAGGGTTATCATTTGCAGTAACTCAACTATTAGGAATTGTAACAATCATGTCTCAGATTGCTTGGCAGGTCTTCGTTGTTTTTATACTGGTCACTACAATTTACCTCTGGTATCAAGTAAGTAACTTTGCTCCATGAAGCGAGTTTCTTGATTGGAACTTCTTATTATGATTGCTCCTGTGAGAGACTAAGAAAAATGGTGTATGATGGGAGCCTTTCTAATTCCCACCAATCTATCCATCTCCCTATCAGATGAAATGTAGTAACGCTGCTAAGCATTACCTCATTAAAAATACCATGTAGTCATATGGAGTGGCTCTGTCTTCGCTTGAATTTTCTATCCAATCTTGTATTTTGTGCTTCTTTAATAGTCCTAGTGAGCTTTCCAAATGGCACAATTGATCCAAGTAAGGACTATTCCTGGAAAGCTTAATCCACACCTAGTTGTTGCATATGCCAACGAGGGTATGTCGGTGTTCTCAGAAAGTTTCTCCTCCTTCATTGTGTGCAGCTCTTGTTGGCTTGGCAGTAACATATGGATTGAATTTGAATATAGTATAGGATTGGGTCATATGAAACCTATGCAACGTGGAAAAAAAAATGATTTCTGTGGAGAGGATAATGCAGTATTCTAATATACCAAGTGGAGCGCCATTGTTGATTGATTCTTCAAGGCTAAGCCACAATTGGCCATCAACAGGAGCAATAGTGCTTAAGAACCTCGAGGTGGGTGCAACAAAACAAAACTGGATGATTTATTTGAAACCTTATGCTATTGAGAATTTAACTTTATCATGGGAATGTAAGAGGAAAAGAAAGAAAGAATGACGGGAAAGAAAGAAATAATAAAGAGAGCCATTGTTTGTTCCATGGTTGGCCCATTGTTGACAGGCAAAATGTGACTTGCTCACAACAAAGGGGAGACAACCCAGACCGGGATTCTTAAAGCAAGTTCCAAGCTGTTTGGGATGGTTGTTCCCGATGGGTTTTATGGCTCCGTTAGCCAAAGAATTAATCTAAAAGAAACCTAAAAGATAGAACTAAATCAAATGTACAGGAAAACTAATTACTAATCTAAAATAAAGAAAATATTATAAAAATCAAATCTATTTATTTATATATATACACATATGTAATAACCTTTACAAAATTGAAACAATAGGAAACCAAATTGCTATTTTTTATGAATTATCTTTTTAATTTTCCAAGACAAGGATAAGCTCAAAATAAAGTAAATATAATTGAATTAAAGTATAAGGGAAAAATCCACTAATACTTTAATCAATCGAAGAAAATAAAACTAAATAAACTATTTAAAGTATATCTAACCTAAAATATTTCTTGTTCAAAAAGAACTTTTACTTCTTTTTCGAGTACTTTAATTAAATAGAAATAAAGAACGTAACACATGAAATAATTCAGCAGTACATTCTTTTTATAACTATTCCGTTATTGGGAACATTCAAAGAAGAAAAAGTAAGAAAAACATTTCCAGAAAAAATAAAAACATTTCCAGGAAAAATAAATAAAACATTTCCATCCTTCTTGATTAACTATCATTAACATAAAGAAGTAAAGTAATTCCTTTCTTAAGTAAAAGATAATATAATTTTCAAATTATAAATCATTATAATTATAAATTATAAATCAAAATAACGCTCGAAACAATAAAAATTGAAAGAAGAATTTGCATCTAAATACAAATAATAAAAACTGAAATCATTAAAGTTTATATTATTTGTAAAAATAAATACACAGTTACCACATGTAATGAAGATTTTCTAAAACATAAAAATTGAAATAATTCAATGCTTCAGTTCCACAAAAATTCTCGGGAAAGTGTATAAATTACAAAACTTCTAACAATCTTAATCCTGGAACCTGGATCTCTCTGAAAAATCTGCTCCTGCACGTACTCAATCTACCAGCCTCCTTCTTCAAAATCATTTGCAGAAAGAGAACATAAGTTTGAAGAAAAACATTCCTCCATCCAACAGCCTCAATGCAACGCGTTCTTCTATTCTTGGACCTCCTAGCAGCAGAAATTTCAAATTCTATTCATAGCAGCCTCTATGGTAACAGTGTCTTCAGAGCTTTTAAAAAGAAAAATCTTATGTGCTTGGGCAGCCCCCAGTCTGTGTCTTCAGAGTTTGTGAAAGAGAAATCTTCCTGTACAGCGCTGCAATGGAAACTCCCTCATTTATATCAATACGCAAATGCTTTCTCAACACGCTATTTGTTAAGCTGATCGGTATGATCCGAATACTCTCCCCAATCCGTGGGAATATCACGTTCCCAGCAAAAAGCTGCAAATTAATAGAATGATGCCAAACAATTCGGCATCCTGTATCAGCTTGAAAATCTTTTAAATCAAATTTCTGATTTCGCCCAAGATTCAATAGCGATCTCCATTAATGCGTTGGTTGATTATAATCTATATATGGCATCCTAATTTTAATGAGATCGTTGAGTTGGCTTCTTGTACTACCTGTACATAGAGGAAAAAAATAAAATTACAAGATCATTTCAGCATCAACCGTCCCCTTTAAACCAATAACCAAAATGCATAATTTTTATTTATATAAAATCATTATTACATTATGATAATTGTGAGGTTGTCGGGAAGGTAAAACAAAATCAAGAGTTGGAATTTTCTTTTCGTAAAAATGTATACACTTTGGCCCCATATATCATGAATATATATTCCTTGAATAAATTAATTTTTGGAAATATAAATAATTAATACAAACAAAAATTACTTCGAATTATAAGGAATAGTTTCACGTAAGTAATTTAAACCAGCTTATAAAATGTGTCCATCATGAATATGTAAAAATAATTTGGAGAGGACCTTCATACACAAAGAACCAAGAGCAATAACATATCAACCTCGAAATTTACATGCAATAATAATGATGACGCATGAAGCCCATCATAAAAATCAAGATCAAATAATAAGGTTGTGTTATGAGTAATTCTTAGATTGAACAAAAAGCCTTGGAAATATAATTCGAATGAACTTTGATAAGGTGCCAAAAATACAATAATCACCCTTCCAAAACCTTAGCAATATTTATGATAACAAAATCACATAATAAAATCAAATGATAAATATTTGGATAAGATTTCAAGATTAGGTTATGAGAAATTATTTACACTTATCCATTGATTTTCAATGCAAATCCACTCAAAATAATAATTTCAAAGTAGTGATTTTGTCAACAAATCCATAGTTCGCAAAGGTTTTCCTTAAAAAAATTTAATTTCATTGTTTCAGTAGCTTCTGGAATGTCACCATTTCAGTAGCTGTCAATTCTTTAGGTTTGCTATATGAAATTCAAACATTTCATCAAAACAAAATACAATTTTGTTTGATGAAATAATGTTTTTCTTAAGGTTGTTGAACATGGGCACAACACCCATGAAGGCAGTTATTTTGGGTCATTGTTTGATCCTTGGTTGGGCATCAAGGCCTTTAAATCAAAGTGTAAACAACATTCTCTTATATCAGGTTGTCCATCTTGTTAGTTTTTTGTCAATATGTACTTCACAGCAGAATAATTAATGTTGTATAGGCTAGAACCTACATCGTTATATTTAAGATCCAATGGATGTATATCTCAGTGTATATAACAATTATTACATTGTTGAGGAGTGCATTTGTTTTGTTGAAGGGTATGTAGGGTTGACACACCCTGTAAGGGGGCATTCTGTGTTCTGCGGCTGGTCCATTATGGACAATAAATCGGGTCACTGTTTGCATCATAGTTGAGCCATTAAAGTCGTTAAGTTGGGTTAGTTGATATATCCACAAAGAGTAAATAGTATCATGTCACATCATATGATTCATTGCTTAAAGAGGGAATCATTTTTTATTCCAAGGTTGGCCTGTCTAGGTAGAGTCTACAATGGTATTTCTATAATGACTTCCTAACCAAGGATGGCCCCTATAATTACACAAACTGTAGGAAGTTCTCTTGTCTTGGAATCAAGAACTCTTTCTAAGAGAATATCTTGTCTTCAATATTCAAATAACCTTTGATCTTACATAATTTATTTTATAGAAATGCAAATATTGGTCTTGAAGCCCAATGTTTACACCTTCACAATCTACATAAAAGTTCTTGGGACAGCTAGGAAAGTGGATGAATCATGAATAAAGGTAGGCAGCACTATGAGTGTGAGAGGTGGGAAAGAGATGTGAGTGTAGCTTGAGTTGAGTGTGAGAGGTGATCTATTTTTCATCTCATCTATAGTCCAGTTATCCAATGTCTGATCTTGGTGAATAGACATTGATTTTGAAAACTAGTTTATTCCTAGAATCAAGTTAAAGCAAGAAGGTTAAGAATGACAAATCGACTACCGATCAGTGAAAAATTATAGATTAAGGAAAGGTTAAAAGGGTTATATCTAGATCCATAGTTGGACCAATATTAATATCGATTGCTAGAGTTTGGAATTCAGATGTGTTGAGGGTGACACATAGAATTTCCAATTGAAATAAAACTATCTTACTACTTAGAATCATTGTGAGTTACTGGTCAAAGCACATAAATAAAGTATGGGTGGACAATGAAGTAATACACCAGTCGATGATAGAACATCTCACACTTATATTAATATAATTTGCTTGGTACGCAAGTTAAGATGGTGATGCACATGAGAGAAAAAAAAGAGTAACAAGAGTCAGTGTGATAGATTATTGTGCATGTTAAAGCTATAAAGCAATAAAGTAATACAAATGGGAAGTTGAGTGAGTCATTTCAGCCATAGAACCCAAAAAACAAAAATAGTATAATGCATGATAGCTACTTTCCTTTCCATCTTGACAACCTTTTGTGATTCTATCCAGCATTTGTTTCCATAAATTCTTTTTGTTCTTTCCCTAGAAGAGGTTCTCTGTTGCATCCCAACAGTTATGAAATTCTTTGTTTTTTACCATTATAATTGAAGAAATATATCTCATATTTTTTAGCATTAATCCTTTCACTGGATGCTCTTTTATAGTATAAGGCGATTTCCTTTATTTCATAGGCTTCATGATGGAGAGGTTTCTTGGCCAAACCTCGTATCATCTACATTTTACATATGGGATATTGGTGGAGAAAGTGAGGACACTATCAACTTGTGAAGCTCCCCTCTATTTTAAGCATCCTCTAATGCTCTGCCATGATCCTTGGCTATAATGATAGAGAGATAGGGATAATGGTCTCCTTGAAAGGTTGAGAATTATTCTATATGAATCATATAAAATTCTTAATCCCGAAAACCTACAGTCATCACCTGGTAACATTTGTAAAATCCGAACCAGGTGGGGCCTAAGACAATCCCCTGCTTTCAGGCCAGCTAGCCTGACTAAATGGCCATGATGGTTATACTTCCTTTAATTCAACCCTTGTGAGGGAAATCTGGCCACTTTTGTGAAATCTGAGCCCTCGTGGGGGCTAAGACAATCCCTTGCTTTCACCAATCCAGTTAACCTCTTATGGCAGGTCTCCTCGATGAATATCCCTTTGGAATTTAAATAAGATAGCTGGAGAGCCATTGAACCATTGATCTTTATGGAAACTCTATGCAAGGAGAGTAACAAACTTTCATCCAAAGCCTCCAGTACATTGAGAAATTGAAATTTTGAAGCACCCTTTTGAGGGAATTCCAATAACCCTATTATCCTATATTGCATGAAACTCCTAAATTGCCCATGTGCTAGTACTGGAAACTTGTGGAAACTTGGAAACACCTCGAAAAATTCTTGGAAATCCCCATGTGCCTATGAAGGGTGTGGTATTGATAGGAAGTTTAAAAATCCCTAATTTATAGTAAATGAAGATAGTTTAATCTCCATATCATTTCTAAACCTCCTACAAATTAACTTATCATTCTTATTTTATTGCAAGATAATGTGTTTTAAATTTTATATATATGGGGTTGTGTAACTGCATTTCTACACTTTCTTGTTTTTGAAACCAGTACATGTTTTGTGCAACTTAGCTTCGGCCATATCATTCCTTCCCTTTTCCTGGAAAGCAATGAATGAATAAGTTCATTCCAGAATCTCCTTTCTTGAAATCTTGCAGTGTTTCTAAAAGGATTTTAGGTAGAATGTGTTTTATTTTATTGCCATCACCCCAGAAATCACCTTATAGACCGTTTTACAGAGGAAAATTGTAGGGTTTCTAAAATGATTTTAGGTAGAATGTGTTTTATTTTATGCCATCACCCCAGAAATCACCTTATAGACCATTTTATAGAGGAAAATTCACTTAAAAGGTATCTAAGGAGTTAGCATTTTATTATATTGGAGTTAGAAATAAAAAGGTATTATTAATATCTTTGAAAAATCTCTTAGGACTTCTTGATTCTTCTACCACTTCGATCAGATCCTCCTTGATGATCTCACGATTTTTCTGGAAGAAATCAGTTAGGAATCCATCTGATCTAGGAACTTTGTCCTTCTTCATCAATAAAGGAGCTAATTGAACTTCTGAAACTGAATCAAGAAGCAGGTTGTTGTCCTCTCTAACCAGGCAAGGGAATACGAGACATGAGTGCAACTTGGTTTCTTCCTGATCAAATCTCTCAGTGGGTTATAATGAGACAGGAGTGCATATTTGTTTTCTTACTTATCAATTTCTTCTTCCTAAACCAGGCCTTCAAATGGAATTTTGCTTGCCTTCTAATTTCCTTTTGATCCTCACAAAGTCTCCCATTTGAGAGTGAAAGATGTTTATTTCTATTGTCTTTTCCTGAGAAGTTCCTACAACTTGAAAGCAAATGAAGTAGGTCCTAAACAGTTTCAAATCTCAAAAGAAAAAACTGAGTTTATGTTCTGGAAACTTGAAACATAGTTTTCTATTTTTCCATAACAATGTTTGATGTTTTGTTGCAGTCAGAATATCCAAAACACATAACTTTATTAGCACAAATTCTTGAGGGACTTGTCGCAATGAGTAGCAATGAAGATAAGAAAAGGCATGAAAAAGAGGTATTTTCTACCATGTTTATAAACCTTTGAAGGATTTGTAGGAAGATTGTTATCACCATAAGTTAGCTATATATGTAATACCTTCTGCTAATTCAGTCTTTTCTATTTATAATTTTGTATTCATGCCAGGTAATAGATGCTGCAAATAAGGTTATTGACAATATTGATAAAGATGAATTAGCAAAATATTTCTCAATGAAGAGTGAATCTGAAGATGAGGATGCAGCTGTATGTATCTATTTCATTTCATACAGATTTCATCCTTTTTTTCAATCTTGGACTGCAGATCACTTTAAACTATTGAACTATAGAAATGATTAGAGCATCTGCTAATCTGTATCCAGGAAACCAAGAAGAAATTGGAAGCTCTCCATGACCAGTTAGCAGATGCACTCTATACAAAGGGATTAGCACTAGCAGAGATTGATTTGTCAGAGCTAGTTTTTTTTTTGTTGTTGTAAATTTCTAGGCTGGCCCTATGATTTTTTTCAGTTTAAGTTGGAAATTTTCCTCGCCTCGTACCAGATGTAAGGTTTCTTTGTTGTATACATTGATGTCATGTCATTTTTATCGAAGTTAAGATCTTTTCATATCACGTTAATGTCTGAAATACATTTATCTTTGTATCTAGATGAAAAATGCCTACTGTGTCCTTAGATCAATAAAATGAACTACAAAATGATTTCTTTGTGTCCAAGTTGATTTTACAATTACTATTATTAAGGATAAATAATATTTTCTAACAAGAATAGTCTATGGTATGATTTAATTAGCTATAAATTAGTATTAAGTGGAAGGACATGATAGACATGATCCTTAGTCACCGATGCAAGGAAATTAATATTTGTGTTCTCCCATTGGAACAATTCTAGTCAAGTTGGATTATTTATTATAGGTTTCTGTTTTGATCAGCATGTTGGATTTAATGTCCATTTATTGTCAGGGATAGGAGTTACACTCTAAAGTTACAACATGCAATATTGATGTGGTGATATTAATCTTGCGTTTTAGTCTAATAAAGTGCTCTTAAGTATTGATGAATAGGTCAATAGTTATGACAATCATA
>LPNX010391942.1:47399-65293 GCA_001517045.1 Pseudotsuga menziesii
GGACCAGGTTATTCTGTCATGTAGACAAACGGTACTTGCTTTTAAATATAAAGGTAATTATAAATTTGTCACTTCAAATTAGCAGGAATTTTATACCACAACAACTTGACTTAATTTGGTGATGAAAAATGCCACTAGAAATCATGTTATTGGATTTTTTATGCAGATCTGAGTGGCTTCTCACTGCCTGAACAATACAAGTAGCAGCAAGGTCAAGTAGTAAATACTCAGCAAAGACATGACTGTTTTATGGTAATTTGCTAGTCATAGTCAGTGAAATGGCTCTAGATTATGTTGTACAATTTTGAATGGTTTTTTAATCTGCTCTGGATCAATGTTAATACGTCACCTGTTTGTAGTTTGAATGACTGGCTGGGAAATGCTACGATTATTATCCAATTGATACTGGAACAGTAATAGATGGGAAGTGTCTTTTGCTTATACTTATTACTTGCTTAGGAGTTTTATGTTTTCTAGGTCATTTGTATGAATAATGAACTTTTTTCTGTTTGCTCTTTATGTTGGTTTATAGGACTTGTACATTTGCACTTTGTAAATTTGAAATACATTGTTCTTAAATTGGGTATGAAGTCATGCAATTGTACAATTTGTATCCAATGTAAGAATATTGATGTATGAGACTGCCTTGTTTGTGGCACAAGAGATCCCTTCCATTCTGCAATTTCATTGCTTAGTTTACAAAAGTGTGAACATGTGCTGCTCCAGGGAGAACAACACATGTTCTTAACACATGTTTCTCGTAGGACACATCTAAAACACCAGCCCCCTCCATTATTTCATCAACTGAAAGCTGTGGCTGTAACATTCGTAAAAGAGCACTGACATGTTCTTCATTAAGTTGGTGACAGGCTTCTTTGTAAATAGAAGAATGCCAAGTGATATTAATAAATTATCCATAATTTACAGTGTTCCTCTTTCAAGTGATATTAATATAGTTGCTGCTTCTTGTATCTTTCCTTCATGGTAAATCCTTTTGATGAAATCAACAAATGAGATATCAAGCTATGGCCCAACAAACACATCGTTTGGTTACTACTCCATAATGTGTTTCAGGAGTTTTATGTTGCCCCTATGTCTATGGGCATTACCTGCAGTGTTTCTATTGGATTTGGCTCATTCCTTCAAATATATTTTTCATTTTTTTGAGCAAATTCTTGGATGTTTCTGATCATAGATATCTGTGTGTGTATTGATGCATGGGCCATCTGAATGCATACGGCTTCTCATGCACATTTTATTGGTAAATGTATTTCATGCTCTAACTTGTTTTGAAAGGGTTGTTGGTGACAACTATGTTGCAAATGAAGAGATTCTTCATAGTTTCCATAAGCCAACAATCAATCTAACATTTTTCCCATTAATGTTTTCCTTTCATCATTCTGGATTCTGTTTTGAAGTATGTATGACAACATCTCATGCACATTGTATTGGTAAATGTATTTCATGCTCTAACTTGTTTTGAAAGGGTTGTTGGTGACAACTATGTTGCAAATGAAGAGATTCTTCACAATTTCCATAAGCCAACAATCAATCTGACATTTTTCCCATTAATGTTTTCCTTTCATCGTTCTGGATTCTATTTTGAAGTATGTATGACAACAAACAAATGTTTTCTCTACCTTTGATCTTGGCCACATTCACATTCTGATTGTCTAGAGGGAGGGCCATTGTAAAAGTAGTTAAGAAGCTGTCCTATGCCATATTTGTAGAAATGGAAGACTAGGTGCTGTCTTGGTATATATGATAGGATGGGATGATATCAATGCTTTGAAGGACCAGCTGTAGGCACATTCTCTTCTAGGTGATCCAAACATGGTTCTACTACTTGCATGCCATGGATCAATGTGTTGTTTTATTATTTATTGCATCTGCCACATGTTGTATGGTTGAGATATATCTTCTATGTTGTAAATGTTCTTCCCTTCTCATATGATAGCTGGTTTAATGGCTTAATGCAGAAATTAATTTTTGAAAAGCCCCCACCAGATGTTCGAAAGATAGTGCTTGCTACAAATTTGGCAGAGACAAGTATAACCATCAATGATGTTGTATTTGTGGTGGACTATGGGAAGGCAAAAGAAACATCCTATGATGCACTGAACAACACTCCTTGTATACTTCCTACTTGGATATCAAAAGCTTCTACTCGACAAGTAAGATATTGTACTTTATAGAGTTCTTATCGGCATCCCTGTAAATTGTATTTGAAGCTTAATGATATGAACTTATTTTCACTGTTTCTATTTGTCAATCCAAGTATTCTCTCTCAGATAAAAGAGAAGGTCAACTGCATATGTCAAGAGCTATTGGCAATTGCGTAACTAGAAAATTAGGGTGCAAAACATTTCAATTTTCCTGGAAAAGTATGACTTTTTTTAATGAACTGTTATAGGAGTAGGTAGTATGTCTCAGGTTGTCTAAGAGTATTAAAAAAAACTGTAACTGCCATACTCCAGGGCCAATTTGTGTTGCTTGAGATATTAAAAACTAGATACCCATACGTGAATAATTACAACATTATACATTTACTGTTACATACATCGTTTCCTCCCCACTTGTGAAGAAATTGTCCATAATTTCTAGAAAGTGTTGTTCAAATATAGCCTAGGATATCCCTTTGGCTCAAGATGGCGGGTTCCCTGTTGACCTATTAAATATGATGTAGTTTTCCTATTCTGTGTTGAATCTGTTGATTTAGGTTGGAGGGTGAACAATATATTTTCTCAGTATGGAGCTTGGATCTCTAGGATTGCATTATGTGGGTGTAACATTTGTAGTATGTACCTCCTCCAACTGTGAGGATTCAGACAGGTTGATGGACCATACACAACTTGGAGAATTGTGTATGGTCCATATTGAATGGTTTTGGGCTTGTGGTGGTGATGTTTCTTGAACCATCTCTTGTCAGGATGAATCTAGACTTATCGTTCAACTAAACATTGTGTGGAATTTGATGCCTCTCAATGTTGGCAATGTGGAAACTTACATGTTGGCAATGTGTTAAAACTCAATACAACTAACTTATGCAATGGAAAACAACTGGAGAACATCCGTACTTTTCTGCCAATGGACTTTCTCTCGATTTTGATAGGTTTGAATTTTTTCATACAGTTCATATGAAGTCCTACCAGAGTTGCCACTAATATCTGTGGATCAAGTAATTTTTGTAGCTCTGCCTCTGCTCTATCCAAAATGTGTCCTCTCTTGAAACTGGGATCTTTCTCAGAGACACTTTCCACAGACCTTCCTGGAGAAATGATAAAATTAATATTGATAAGTAGACTAATCAATCAATTATAATTATTTTACCCTAGGTTATAGGTTGCAAACATAATCTTTTATTAATGTTATGTTTGTGCATTCACTCTATTATTTTTTAAAATAAGTCATTTATTGTATTTAAATTTTATGTTATGTTATGAATGTGCACTTAGTCTATTGGAACTCTAGGCTACAAGTCACAAATACATACCATATTTTTATTTTTGTGCAAATAGTTTCATGAAACTCTAGGTCGCCACTTGGAAGCCTGTGACCATCAACTTAATTTTGGTATGGAAACTCTCTCATGGAATGGGAATTTGTATTTTTTCTTTTTCTTTCACATTTTTTCAATATTGGCAGGTTGGGCTATGCACATGTCTCTCTTGGATATCTCTCAGAGTGCATGTGTGTGAGTTTGCACTTGACCATGAGACTGGTGGTTAAAGGACGCAAGGGAAAATGAGCAACATACCATTATCTGTACAAAGGCTTGGGGGTGGGAAAACAAGCTTCAAGTTATGCTTCTTTACAATCTTATCAAGATGCATTCACACATAATAATTCAAAGCAATGCTTCCTGACACAACCTATTTGACACAAGCAATAGCTGATTAATATCCACAATTTGCTGATTTCATATCTCTAGTAATCATGCAATACTTAAACCCACCAAACAATTAATAGATGGTTCAATGTTCTGAGCCCATTCAACTGCTCGGTCACATCTCTGCTCCAAATGTAAAACAGTAACTCTCTGTACAAAGTAATTATATCAAGTTAATAGTTATGGTTAGAAATTCCAACTAAGGGCTTATTTAATTACTACCACTTGTATATGTCATTATCTTCAAAAAAGATGCAAGAGGGAAGGTATTATTCCTACTGCCTCATTAAATTGTTTTTATAATTGAAATTTAGAATGTAAATTCTAAGGCTGTCAACTAGGAGCCTCCTAGATTCTAAGAATGCTGAAATCAATAAAATAAACTAAGAAACCTGGAAAGAGGTAGCAATATCATCCCGTAGTTGTCGGCATTCTGTGCTTCCAGCAGCTATCAGATCATTGGTTGCATCACTGCATCAAAAGAAATCAAGTCTTGGTGACCGCACTCCATGGGATTCTCCCTCCTAAAAATTCAATAAAATAGAAGGTGAATTTTGACAAATATAGTGATAACTCAGGGACTCAAGAGTAAAAAAAAGGGATCAAACTGGAAACTTATTGTGGCTCTAATACCACTTGATGTGCTCCAAATTGCACAAAAACCAAGTGTTACCACCCATTTTGTATGGTGTCTATGTGTGATTCTAATCACACTCTTGAGAGGGGTGACATCATTCATGATGATGATTTATTGGTACCGTGGTGATGATAATATTGATTGATAAAATTTTTTTTTTTTTAAATACCATACCATCGCTTAAGCTACACCTGTAGGTGTCGGTTAAGCGACGCCTTAGTGTTTTAAAAAATACAATACCGTCGATTAAGCGACACCTGGATGTGTCAGTTAAGTGACGCTTGTGTCTGGGAGGTGTCGGTTAAGCGACGCCTGTAGGTGTAAATGTTTTCAAAAAAAATTCGTCACCGTCGCTTTGTAAGTGTCGGATAACCGACGGTAAACTGAGCTGTCGCTTAACCGACAGATGGGAAAGATGTTGGATAACCGACAACACTCCATCGACGCTTAAAAATAATCAATAGTGTCGTACATGCGACAGGGAAGTGTCGAAAATCCGACAATACGGCCGTCAGATTTTTGGTCGAAATGTAGTAGTGGTCCTTATGGAAGTCTACATTGACGAACATTCTATACATGTATTTGGGCACTCAAGGTCATCTTGGAATCCAATTAAATGATTTGTATCTGTGAGCAACATTGGATCTGCATCTTTCGAAGGGTTGGGACTTTCTTCAACTTCCCATTTTAATGTAGCTTCCCTATTCCTTGTGTTTTTGAAATTTTAAATAATAAATATCCTACAATAAAAAACGAAAATACAAATATTAAATCTTGTAGACATAATTATGTCAATAGGTGAGTTATGAACATAAATAAAGTCTACCTCAAGTTTCGAGCTAAAACAAATCGACTTTGAGAAACAAGATAGCAGGTGAACAAACTTGGCTTCTCTAGCAAGTTTACAAAGGATAATGGTGAATATTAATTGTGAAATACCTCCCTAAGCTGGTTAATATTATTAATGACAACTATATATATGCACGGGTGGCAAAGTTTGGTGATAAGTCCTGTATTTTTTTTTTTTGCAATGATTTATGGAGTTTGAGGATATGCCCTTATCTGAAATCCTTATGGCATGCTTAGGTGGCAAGCTAGGATGCATAACTTTTGAAGAGAAATGTTTTGACCATGTTATTTGCACCAAGGGATTCACATGAATCCCAAGTGCAGTTTTATTTGGAGCGAGGCGTGCCTACTGTGATTGGTGTAATGGGGACATAGCAGCTTCCTTACCCATCCCATAGTAGGGATCGAATCATCGAGATTTGTGAAATCATCCAACGCAGCTCCTTCTTATTTACAATTCTCCACTGCGTAAATGACTACTTTCATAAATACTAATTACTGGTAAGTTGTAATAGTAATAATCATGTAGTTTGTAGATTGATATCTATCATAAATTTGTTTGAATATCATCATTGTCAAGCAATAAAAACTTCTTAAAGGGTGCTAGCTCAATGGTAGAGCGCCTGCCTAATTATAGGCAGGAGGTTGGTGGTTCGATTCCTCCGTGCCCTATCATAAATTTGTGACTACAAAAATGACTAAATTCACATATATACGACTATTAGTAGCTAATTTCTCGTATCTTAGTTGTATTTAGCTTATTCATTAATATGTTAACATTTAGTAGTTTATTTAGTCATATATTTGGTCATTAATGGTTGCAATCAGTGACTAAATCAGCGACTAAATCAATGATTAACTCAGTGACTAAAGCATTGTCTATCAATGACTAAATCATTATCTATCAATGATCAAATCAATGACTAAATCAATGGATAAATCAGTGACTACTAAGTCAAGCTATTAATGACTAGTGAAATACGACTAGCTATAAGATAGTGGTAATTTGCTACTATTAGTCACTGACTCAAAAATAGTCTTTTATAGCCTGATTTTAGTTATTTTTTTAGTCATTAATTTCTCATTTTCTACTAGTGATAATATGATAAAATTATCACATAGAAAAGTGTAAAAGTAGAAAATATTAAAATAAATTCTTTTAGTATTTCCATGTCATGTATGTCTAATTCCACAAAAGGAATGCCTCCCCTTCTTATTTCTGAAACTTCTATCCATTCCACTAACTAATATTTGAAGGAGATTACTAGTACTTGTAGCTCAACTTTCTTAAATTTTACACTACCGTTTTCTTCTTTAGGAAAAATTATTCATATGCCATTGATTTATTAATCTCATCATCTACCCCTACATTTGATTCCCAACCTCCATGTCACTATTTTTATTAGGGAGAATTGGGAATGAGAGAAACGAGGATGGAATTCTAGGAGAATTCAAGGCGTTTGGCCATGATTGCATAATAGATAACTGTTTAGAAATCTCCTTTTCATTTGAAATGGATCACTATATAGTTTTTCATCTATTTTGGTAATTTATAGGTGAAAACATTTGAGCTATTGTCATGCACCACATTTTAGGGCAAGGTCTCATCTTAGTGATTTGGGATCTATAAACTTTGAGGAAACCCTACATTAGGAGCTCTAAGCTACTTGCATGTTGGGGTCCAGCTCGAGGGGATCCGGATTAAAAACAGGAACGGTTTTGGGTCATGGTTGGGTGGAACGTGGTAGTTCCCAAGTGATTTGGTCATTAAATAGAGGTCAGATATGCATTGCATTGTTAATGCTGGTTATTTGAGTGTGCGGGTTGAGACATTAACAAAGCTTCAAATTCAGGTATGAAACCCTTGACTTCCTATTCTATTTTTCTAGAATAACTGTTTTTTATACTAGGTAGATGATTTCAATTCATATACTAACCTTGTTGGTTTGATTTTCTGGTTAATAATCTGCTAGGGTTGTATTCTTAAAATGCTGACGCTAGGCTGCAAATTTTAATATATGATGTACCTTACCAGTTTTTGTATCCTTAAGATTGTTTGTGTATTATTCCAAGTATTTGGGTTATTCTTACTGTAACTAGGCTTGTTATCAGTAGTATAATTATTTCGTCCATGGAGTTTTAGTGTTGACATATTACATTTTTCAGCAGAGGCTTGTTTCAAATTTTAAATTAAAACTAGTTCAGCAGTAAATAAACCAGAATGCTAAATATGACTATTTACTAAAAGAGCTAGAATAAGAATTAATCCCACTAAGAACATATTATATCTAAAAAAAATCTAATCAAATCATTAAGGACCTTTAAAGGTCTGTATCCATATTACACATTAATATTGAAATACTCCACATAAATAAAACAACATTATAAATAATCAGAGGAGGTATCGTGACCATCCATGTGGTCCTTTATCAAAACTATGTTTACATACATAATAATCCATAGTCCTATTTAAATTCCCTAAGCACATAGCATTAACCAACTAGTATTTAAAACACTTAAATTTCCAATAGAGGTCACGACATCGATTCCCATGGATGTCCTAGACCCAAGGCCAAAGAACAATTTAATAACCATAGTTTAAATTTAGAAACAATAATCAATTAACATAACCATAGTGTGGTTCTTTAAGCATTTTAAAAACCATAACTAATACATAATGCACATAAACCAATTCTTTTATTAACCCATATTCTTTACACATGGTAACGCCTAGGATTAATTCCTATAGGTCATTTCTGTTATTAAGCTAAGGCTAGGCTATACATTAGCTATGCAGGAAACAATTATTAATAACCATAATACTTCTTTTAAAAATGTCAAAGCGTTGTTTCTAGCCATTACATTCGCTACAATGAGGGCTATAGCCCAATGCTATGTTACGGCCAGGGCCACAAATCTTATAAAAACATGGAGTTATTTTACAGTCTAAACACAACAATGACTTCCATGATGGGTTTATAATCCCTGGCTTCTACAAAACCAACAAATTCATAATATTAAATAACCAACTACTCTACTAACAAATCATTCTTAAAACTAATCATTAAAATATCTACTGTAACGATACATCAGAGTTATCGCAGACACAATGGGAAGGATCAAGCCCATTAATATAGTCATCACGTAGACCTCAAACGAAGGAAAATTCCTGTGCTAAAACTACCTTATTTAACGAAAGAAAATAATAATAAATTTAACCATTCAAGCTGGAACACCGAGCTTGTCGTGATCCAAGGACATACATGGCATGGATTCACCTATTCGCTTCCCTTAAAACATAACTAGGTAATAATTATAAATGTGCACAGAGCACACACAAAGGCAAGTGCCTTATCCAAACACAAGTATTTAACCTATTGTCACATCATAAGTTCTCACACACAGTCACATTATTAAAACCATTAACATAGAATTCACTTTACACAACATAGTAAGAAAAATGACACGAGTCATTCATTAAAAATGTAGAGTATAGACATCATACACAGTATTGTAAATCAATGTCTCCATATAGTTGCTTCGGAAGCCAAAATGAAGGCTATATGGGCATTCCAGTCGGATAAGGCACCATTGCAAGCAATGGTGCATCCCATGGATCAAACTCCCAAACCATTTCATCTTTACAAACCCAAAATTTATACACGGAACAAAAGGGAGTGATATTTTACTCCATGGCCGAAGCCATTAAAAGATTGAATAAAATACAAGTCTATAATCATATTCCCGAAGGTGAATTTTTAAACCCCACATTGAAACCCCCAAAACCAAAGAGCGAAGAAATCACTCAGTCGAGTCGAGAGGTAATAAGCATTGGATTGTTGGAAGGCTTACCATTCACCATTGCCATCATATAGGAACCGGCTACAAGCTTTGAGCCATGACTCTCTCCACAGACCCCAACACCTACAACCATCCACAAACAAAATCATGAGAAGCATGACAATGATAAATTGCAACAACACAAACCATAGAAAGGATAACAGGCTAAGCGAGGATATTACCTATAAGCTCATGGAGGTTTCCTCTGATTTCCCCTCTGTAGAGAAAGATTAAAACCCAAATCAAAATGAAGCGAATGACCAAACCATCGTGTTTCCAAGCCCTAATCTTGGGGCTCTCATGTTCTCCAAAGAGAATTGAATGCACCAGCTGGTGACCACTAATGCCATACCAAACCCACTCTCCATGGTTTAAGTTTCGGTGCATTAATATGTATGTCCACTTCCCACATGAAGGATTAAACCGTGCTATCATATGGTTTCAACCATATGTTATAGCTTTGCCACCCCAAAACCTTAATGCAGATCACATACTATTACATGGTATGCACTTTTGCAAAGTCTCGTTCATACTTAAGTATGCGGTAGTCTAAAATCAAAGAATTCAAAGCTTAAGTATAAGGGTAATGTATAGGCCATAGGTTTAGAGGTTAGGGTCTCAACCCCCTTGCTATCAATATATCAATGCTTAAGGACCATGGCATATGAAGTATGCCATGGTAACTTCTCTGACTATAATAAGACCAAGGTCCAAACAAGTAACCAAGTTATGACTTGCCATTAAAACAAGAACTATGTTAATAACTGTAATAAAATAGGCATCAAGTTTAATTGTATAGATTGTATAAGTATCACATAGTTAATTATAAAGGCTAGATAATTAACAAATTTAAGATTATCTTGCTACCAATCTGAAATAGTAATGAAGCGTAATGATGAACAGTAAGTGGAAATAAAGACTGAAATGATCCAAGCTCCTGATTAAGCCTTGTGTCACGAGGTAAACTTGGAAGTAAATAAAAGAGGTTCCTTAGTTCGATTGAACTAACTAATCCTGCTTAACAAAGTAATACTTTAACTCTCAAACTGTCATGGGAGAACAAGTCCCGCCACTCTGCCCAATTTGTTTCCACAACCAAAGTTAAGTTAGGACTCCATAATTAACAGGCGCAACAATATAGAAAGGATGAATCATATAAATCCAGTGACGTCACATAAGCGACAAAAGTGTAAACATAATACTAAGTAGTAAATTGCAGTACAACATCATAAGTAAAATACATTAGAAATAATGACTGAAAGTAAACGACAGAACATAATAACAACTTAGGAATAAACAGAGGTACATGAAGTGTACAATAGAGTTCTGTAATTGAATAATGTTCTGTCTAGGTAGTTTTTACTAGCCTATAAAAATAAAAAAAATATTTTTTATTTTTCGGGAAATTACAAATTAATTTCATTTCTAATTTCAAATGCTTAATAACACACTACATTTATCTTACCATACAGTTGCTTCCTTCATTTTTCTTTAACCTTGAATGCTTTTAGAACTGCTCCTCCTTGTACATCTAGATGGAAAATAAGAAATATCCATAGAGGTGATGTTTTGACACCGATATGTTGGTTTGTAGGTCAATACTGAGAGGGGGGTGAATCAATATTGTTATCTTTTTATTATTTTTAACCACTTTTAAATATGTTATTAGAAACAAATCACAACAAGAATATACATAAAATAGTTTTAACGTGGAATCCCAATATGGTAAACACCAACTCGTTCTATACTGCAAAATTGTATTTACAATAGTTATTTGCAAGAAACCACTTGCTGGAGACAATAATCCCCAAGTTTATCATCCACCACTAAAGGATGCACCCACAACGTGGTTTTCTCATGCAACTACACACAAGGATACACCAATACCCTGATTTTCCAACCACTACTGGAAGGAGGATAAGACCCCCTTATATGCATGTAGCCTTCCCTAGTACCACCCTTCCACCCTAATATCTTTCTTACAATTTCTCTCCCACTGAATTCTGTAACACCCACTGGTCTCTGATTTTGATCATGTAATTCAAACTATAGAGAAATATTGCTTCTTACTCTCACCACTGCTTATATACTTCTCAACATTTAAGATTCTTTCAATAGTTGCGTCTCTTCAACCTGGATAAACACATCTTTTCATAGGTAGGTTCTAACATGTTGATTGTACTTCTTCAAATTTTTTCTTGTGCCTCTTCATTCGTAGGCCTATGTGTTTTCTTTCCACTAAAACTGGCATTCCCTCTATATTTGTCGGCATCTCCAAATCCACAGCCTCGACTAAAAATACCACCAATATTTTTTGCACTGTTGATATTGCTCACACAATTGATCCAACGGTTCATAAGTGATTCTGCCACACAACTTGTGTGCTGGTTATGGTGAAGGCCCAAACCTGAAATTATTATAGGGTGACCCTTAATATTTTTCCCCATTTGCAAGAATGGGTTGGGATTACGGTGAAGGCCTTGGACCTCAAATTTCTATAGCGTGGCTCTCAAACCCCCTAAACATTTTTCACATTTGCTGAGATGGGTTAATACTCATGCATGTTCATCCTTAGAAAACAATATGGGTCATTGATCCCTTTGGTGATCGACCACGGTCGTCGGATTTCATTATCGACCTCTCATACTAACACCTACTCACCTATTGACCATCCGTAAGGCCATGTCTTCGACATCTCAATGCTTTCTCACCATTGATTTTTTTCCATCTCACGATTTTCCTCCATGACACATCGACTGCCAAATCATTGTCAACACCTACGACCAAACCAAGATCTCATCCTTCATTGCGGCATGAATCTCCAAAAGCTTCCAATGCGGCTACTCAAAAGGTTGAAACCCATCTGCCATAGTGGCTCAAAAGAAATTGGAACCCCTTCTGACTTTCAAACAAAAAAATCAACCACCGTTGTTGCTTGAACTTGAAAAATCATCTGTCGTAGCAACTTGGACTTGAACAATCATCCACCGAAGAAACGTCTGTTGTAGCGGCTCATAATTGAACAACCATCTACTGTAGAGGCTAATAGTTAACTAATCATCTTCTGAATAATTTTCCACCGTAGGGGTTCATATTTGAACAACCATCCACCATAGCAACTCATAGTTGAACAACCATCTGCCATAGCCGCTTATAGAAAAAACTCACCCATCATTGTGGCTTGTACTTAACAAATAACCCATTGTTGCAGCTTGTGCTTTAACGGCTTGAACAACAAGATCAATTCGTTGTTTCAACAAGATTCTCAACAAGCCAAGTGATTCACCCGCCGTTTTGGACTTTGAACAATCATCCATTGTTTGGGGATTGGTCTTCAACATTTATTCATTGTTGTGGCTTAGATTTGAACACCTATCCACCGTAGTGACTTGTATTTAGAAAAACCACCGCTAACATAAAACTTTTTCTCCGCGGCTAATGTGGGATAAATCCCAAAGAAGAAACTCCATCTTCCACCATCGATTTTTTTTTATCTAACGGCTGCTGAGTCTTTATCTGCAAGAATTCATTCACAATTCTCAATATCGTTAGTGTTAATAAGAAAATTCATTATTACACTAATCTATGATTCATCTGTCTTATTATTAACACCAGTCTATTGTTAATGTTATTAACCCCACTGGCGTGCATCCATTGAAATTTTTAGAAGTGTCCTTTAAACATGAAAATGAGGACACATTTTCTTGTGTCATCCATAGCTCTATTTCCAACAATGACAACCTGAACACTGCCATACTGCCAACAATCTCCATCTTTGCGATTGATGGAAACACTATTTCCATTTCTCCCCCTTTGACATCAAGGGAAAAGGATTAACTGACTCCCCCTCACTTTGGTCACTATCTCCCCCTGAGGTGATGTTATTCTAATGTATTAATTTCTTTTAGATTGGAGAGGATACCACTCCTAATATTTGCTTCAGATATTCAAACACATCTCTTCTTAAAGGTTTTCTGAAAAAATTCTGTCACTTGTTCCTATGTTGAAACATATTCTAGTTTAATGTTTTTGTTTGAATCCTGCTGTCTTAAATAGTGAAACTTTATTGGAATGTATTTCGATTTTGAGTGCTAAATAGGGTTTTTGGACAGGCTTATGGGTTCTTAAAACATTATTTTAATTTCTTTTAAAGTCTGTCTCATCCATTCAATTTGTGTGCAACATTTGGTTGCTGCAATATACTCTACTTCAGTGGTAGACAAAGAAATTGAGGTATGTTTCTTGCTTTTCCAAGCTACCAGCGATTCTCCCAAGAATAAGGCTCATCCACTTGTACATTTTATGTCATCTACACAACCTCCCCAATATGCATCTGCGTAGGCTTTTAGGGAGAATGTATTCTTGAAAGGATACCATAATACAAGATCTATGGTTCCTTTTAAATACCTAAAGATTCCTTTTATAGCTTGAACATGAATCTCTTTTGGTGTAGCTGGATATCTAGCCACTAGTCCATGACGACACTCTGTCATAGTAGTATCCATCCTTTAGTTGCAATTGCGACACGTTCCATTCGTCACTATTGCGACAAAATGAGGATAGTGTTGCTGTAGCCATGAATGTTTTTCCACAAAAATAAGGGGCCATTTTCGTCACTATACAAACACACAAGTGTTGCAATAGCAATGAAAGTACGTGGGAAAAATTCCCACATGTACTAGTGACTTCCATTCAAACCTTTATGTTTCACATCGTCCTCTTTAATTGGGAAACCTATTTCCATTAAACATTATTTCTTGAAATCTGCATCAACTTTCAATCTATCCCCACCACATATTTGTTTAAATTCATTGTGGATAAATATGACCATTTGAATGAATTTCATGGACATTCTATAGTCACTGTCTGTGTTATGATCCCATTCCAATATTTTTTCTTCCACATCTGTTAAACAAGCATAAATTTTGCATTTGACTATTTAAAAAATGGGGTTTGTGGGAAACTCTTGCATCAATTCTCTTCTGGCCTCTGTAGAAGGATTCCCCCCCAAAATATAGTAGTTGTAATCAAAACACCTTGATTCATCAAATGCATTTCTAACCGGAATATCTTCTGTTTCAAGAAGAACTACGTAGTCAACCACATGTGCATAAGGATTGAGCCTCATTAATGCTTTCAAGTTATGAACATGCAAGTGATGTGGTTTCCTAATTTGATGCTTTTCTTCACCTTCCCTCTTTTTATAAATTTGCTTAACACTTAAATCAAATGTATTCCCATTGTGAAATAATTTATCCCTCTGCAATCATTCCCGAATGACATTTTGTGTTGTATTAACAACCCCATCATCTAGATCACCGCCTGGACTTATGATTTCCAAACTATACCTAGAAATTTTACTTTGATTTTCAATGCTAAGATTGGATTCAACATCTTGTCTCTTCTTTTTATGTCTTGAAGCCAATGTATTTAAATGAACAACTTGTTGATCAGGAATGAAAGAACCCTCATCGATATTTTTTTTATAAGAGTGTTTCTTACTCTTACCAGCAGAAGTAGCATCCTCATCAACAACAATTTGTTGATCAAGTTTACTTGGGAAATATATATTTTTTAAATGGAACCTTCTTAGGTACTTTAGTTGATTTTTGGATGTCCTTTCCTTTATGTGTTTGTAATTCTTCAGTTCGTACATTTTTCACTTGTTTCTTCCTTTGTGTTTCTCCCTTTTGAAAAGTCCCATTAATGACATCCATAGGGTTTTCCTCATTGGAAAAAATTCCATTTAGAATATGAGAAAGTGGCTTTGTTAAATTTCATCAACTTGTAATGCTTCCTATTCTTTTGGTTTTTGTCTTCACAATATATATATATATATAGAATAATTTATTTTCTCCACACTTATGTCCCTTTCCATACTTTCAATCACAAATAAAGCATAGACATTTTTCTCTTCTTTCCCCTAGTTTTTGAGGTCAGTGTCAAACTATGAGGTGGGTTAGAATAAAGAACACCATTATCTCGGTATGTATTGGAAGTGACATTTCTAATATGCATTGCAATATTTGTACTTTCAACCTTCTTTACCACCATGAAATCCTTCTCCAAGGATGGTCGTTAGAAGAGATGCACCACATGTTGAATTTTATCCTTCAAGCTTCTAATAAGGAGATTGAACAAATTTTGTTCTCAAATACTCTTCACTCTAAGACATAACTTCTAAAATTGTTTGATGTGCTTTGTAACAGGGAATTTTTCCTTGAGATTTATCAACTGGATCAAGAAGGTGTTGCTATTACTATCGCCGTAATGCGAAATCCATTCTTCTGTAAATATACACCAAGAAATAATAGAGTCTTTGTTATGGTCACAAAGTCATAGTACCATACAAATTGATAAGGCTCTAAATATAATGATGCAATATTTGCCTCATCACTACCCCAATGATTTTTTGTCGCTAAAGCAACGAAGGCTTCATCGCAAAACCTTTGTTTTTAATTTTTTATTTTCCTGTCCTCGCTATAGCAACGAAGTTCCATCGCTAAAGCAACGAAAGCATCATTACACAAACTTTGCTCATTTTTTAAAAACATTGCGTTGCTTCACTATAGCGATGTCCAGTCAGATCTTTGTCGGTAATTTATCGTCGCAATAGCAATGAACACTTCATCACAATAGTGACGACACTCCATCACAATAGTATCCATACTTTCCTCGCTATTGTGATAAAATGTGGAAAGTGTTGCTATAGAGACAAAAGCTTTGTCATGAAAATAAGGGGTCATTTTCATTGTTATACCAATGCACAAGTGTTGCAATAGAATGAAAGTCTATATGAAAAATGTCCACATGTACTAGTGACTTCCTTTCAAACCTTTATGTTTCACATCATCCTGTTTAGTTGGGAAACCTATTTCCATACAACATTATTTCTTGAAATCTGCATCAACTTTCAATCTATCCCCACCACATATTTGTTCAAATTCGTCATAGTTAAATCTAACCATTTGAATGAATGTCATGGATATTCCATAGTCACTATATGTGTTATGATCCTGTTCCAATAGTTTTTCTTCCACGTCTATCAAACAAGCATAAAATATGCATTCTGACTGTTTAAAAAATGGGTTTTTTGGGAAACTGTTGCATCAATTCTCTTCTGGCCTCTGTAGAATGGTTCCCGAAAAACATAGTACCTATAATCTAAACACCTTTATTCATAAAATTCATTTATAACAGGAATATCTTATGGGACAACAAGAACTACATAGTCAAGCACATGTGCATAACGATCGAGCCTCATTAATGCTTTCAAGTTATGAACATGCAAGCGATGTGGTTTCCTAATTTGATACTTTTGTTGACCTTTTGTCAGTCTATAAAGTTGCTTAACATTTAAATCAAATGTATTTCCATTGTGAACCAACTTATCCCTTCGAAATCATTCCCGAATGACATTTTGTGTTTTATTAACAACACCATCTTCTAGATCACCACTTGGAGTTATGATTTCCAAAGTATACCTAGAAATTTCACTCTAATTTTCAGTGCTAAGATGGGATTCAACATCTTGTCTCCTCATTTTATGTCTTGAAGCCAGTGTATTCAAATGAACAACTTGTTTATTATGAATGAAAGAACCCTCATCGATAGTTTTTTAGAAGAGTGTTTCTTACTCTTGCCAACAGAAGTAGCATCCTCATCAACAATAATTTGTTGATCTAGTTTAGTTTGGAAATATTTTTTTTTAAATGTAACCTTCTTAGTTCCATCAATTCATGAAGATATTATTTACTATCCATCTCCTTGGCCATTTTCACTAGATCCTCTTTGCTAGAAATTACCTCCAGATCCTCTTTTCTAGCCATCCCCTTGAGATCCTCTTTGCTAGATATCCCCTTGAGGTCCTCTATATTGCCCATGTTTTCAATATTATTTTTCAATTCCTTCTCTATATCACTTTTTTTGTTTACCAATTGAGTATATGTCACTTCCCTTCCACTCCATTCATCAAACTTTTCACTCAACTTGGTGAAGTCATGTCTGAGTTCTTCATTTTCTTCATACATTGTGGATGATCCTTAGGATTTTTAAGTGGAGTGTGATGTTATCCACTATATTTTTGTGGCATTTTGAAAAGTAGAAATATATATCACACCCTGGGGTACACCACAAATAGATCCTTCTACTAAAAATATTCAAATTTAAAAATGGCATACCTTTTTGAAATGCTAATTTGAGGATTGTTTTCTGACTGACTTGGAACTGAGGTGAATTTGAAATTTAGTCTCCTATGGGTCTAAAATTTTATCATTTTGTAGCCTTATATTACCTCTCGAGTATGAAGTGCTTTATTATCTCAAATAATTCATAGCCTATGTAGAGAAGAAGTATGGGAATATGATAAAGATCCTCCTCATAAATAATGGGAAATATTTGCAATGAAGTAGGTATTCAATTACAACACATAGTTATGTACACTCCTCAACAAAACATAGAAGCGAAGAGGAAGAACTAGTCTCTAGGAGACATGGTAAGTTACATGTTGAATGCAAGGTTCCTTCCTTTTAAATTTTGGGTTGAAGTAATCAACTATGCAATGCACATTAAAAATAGATATTCTTAGAAATTTGTAAAATGAAAGACAACGTTTAAATCTTGGAGTGGTTCACCATATATCTAAATACTATCCGAATTGCACAAGTGATGTTACATATC
>LPNX010391960.1:3427-62629 GCA_001517045.1 Pseudotsuga menziesii
TAATAGGAAATCCCCAGCAGAGTCACCAATTCTATTGCGGAGAGAAATTCCTATGGCTTGGGGTACCACAACAGACAGCTTGACTCCAGAAATCAATCCTTTCCAATATGCAATAGAAATTAAATATCTAACACTAAAGGATCAAACCTCGTACCTTATTCCGGATGGTTGAAGTAGATCCCCGTTGAGCTTTCCAACTTTAGCTTGAATTGATAAATCACTTCCTCAACAACAAGTAAACAAGACAAGCATACTATATATATTGGTGTTAGATCTATTCTAGCATATATAACCAACAATGCATAAGCATTTGAAGTCATCCATAGATAAAATATTCATTCAAACATACATTATTGGACAGGAAAAGATATTTGTATTAATACAAAATCAGAGATTACAATGGATACAACCTTTGTCGGCACGTTTGCGAATCGGAGAAACTGAATCCCCAACCTGGCCCTCCACCACCTCAATCCTCCATCTCTCAATAGCAAGCTCACAAGCAAAAGGAAATATTGGGAAGAACACAAAAGTGCTCCAAGGGACAAAGGGATGCATACTCAAGCACAAGTTTCAGCAACAATGGACTATAGTTTCTTTGCTCTCAATTCTCTCTTATGCCTTCAATGTACCAAAGAGTTCCTTATATAGCTTTTCAAAGGGGTAATGAAAGCTCAAATCTGAGCGATCTCAAGGCATATGGAAGGCCAGGAATCAAGTGATTCCGATCCATGTCAAGGAAAACTCCAAAAGGATTTGGATTATGCACACATCTCAATGTACACGGTTTTAGGGGTCAAACCCACATATATACGTGATTAAAGGTTTAAAAGTCACATGTATTAATTTTCACATGCTTTTAGGGATGGTCAAGGAAACATCAAAGGACAAAAAATGGTCCAAGGGGTCTAAGGAGTCTGCAGAGCGATAGGGGAAGGCCATGCAAGTGTGATTCACCTAGAGTGGTAAAATCAGCTATAACACCACAAGATTGTGTTGGGGGCCTATTGGTAGGTAATTTTAATGAATATAATCCTCGCAACACCAAGGATGATGCACAAGGTCAAAGATGATGTGCAAGGAGAAAGATGGTGTGTAAGGAAGGATAGTCGACAAAGAGTCAACTTGGTCATAATTTTTTAGGAATTGGTCATAGTTTTGTAGTTTTTGTTCTAAGTGAGTTAGGAAGTCAATTAAAGTGGACCATTATGTAAAAGGCACGAGCCTGTAAATAGAGATAGGATTGTAATGTGAGTAATATTTGGGAAGTGTATTTTGATCAATCAATGAAGGGATGAATGTAATGATATTAAGATGAATTATGCTCTATAGAAGACTGTTGTCTATTTTGTCGCAACTGTGGATATGTTTTTGAGACCCTGTTTGGATGCAAAAGTAATATGACATGATGGATTTTTTATGGAAACACTGTGTTTTTATGTCTTTTTGCTTTTTTTGTTTTCCCTGTGATGCGATGTGAATGAACTAATACCACAGTATGATGGTTCTTTCTGAATGATGTGATCTTTCTATGTTTTAAATCATGTTATGGTGATCGATCTATTTATGAGTACTTATCTTGCTGCGATATAAATATGGTAATGTGCTCTAATGATTGATGGTATGGATATGCCATAATAAACTTGTGTCTAGATTTCAGAAGTAATGTTGCGATAGGTAGGTAGTATATGAAAAAACCCTCCATCTTACTGCGGAAATGTGGTTGCGACATTTCTCTCGTGAACATGTCAGGTGAGAACTCATCTTCTTCCCCGGTATTACTGGACAGGGTAAAACCTATCTGGGCTGGTGCTCCAGGATATTGATGGAGTAAGGGTGTTGACAGAGAGTGAACCCTTGTCGACAAATCTATGTAAACATTTTCATTTTGTGCCACCTATTTTGTTTATGTAAAAAATATCAATGAAACATGGTAAAATTTTGTTTTGTTTTGTTGCATCAAATCCACAAATAGTTGAAAAAAATTGAGAAGGAAACAGATGAAATGATGGAAAAATATAAAATAATTAGAAATGGGCTCTAAACAAAATATAAGAAAAGTCCCAATCCTATCATCACAACATCATATTGCTCAAAGTAAGAAATGGAAAGAGAGAAGTTTATTATAAGTCCATCATTTAGAGTTGTAAATAATTTACCAACTCAAGGTATGAGTTAATTTTATAAAATTAAAGATATATTGTAACAAATATACCCATGAGTTCCCCAAATCAATTCATATCCTTTTCTAAGGTTTCATGATAGCCATGGTGGCCATATAATGAGGGCCTCCAACACCCAAGTTGACCCCTTAATGTAAAAAATGCAATGTCTCTTACCGAGGGAAACCGTGGGAGAGAGGAACTAATATAATTATTACGATCTCATGATTCCAATGGGGTTGACGGTTCATCAATACAATCCATGGTCAACATTTTATATATAGATCCAACTCCCCTCCTAGAGCTTTCATGGAAAAATGTGAATTCTTATAAGTGGTATAGGATTTGAATCAAAAATTTTATACAAATGGATATTGGTGGCCACCCACCTATTCCACTAGCTCAAAACAATTTGCCATTGTGGCAATTTCTTAGTGAATTTTCTACATTTTTTTGGATCCCAAACTTCTAGGGTCGTTTTGCGGCAATTTCCCATTGTGGCAATTTCCTAGTTATTTCCTATATATGCTTTCTTCATGGAAGAATATCCTAAAAATATTCCTTCATCAGTTCTAGACTCAAATTTACCAAGGTCATATTCATTCCTTTTTATGTATCACTTGTTCCCAAACACTCTAAAATATTTGACTGAGGAAGATCTTCCATACCATAGCCGGTAAGGGGTCTTGTCATTATCAACTTTGAGTTTTCCTCTGTTTAGTATATAGACAGTTGTATATATTTCTTCCCTCCAATACACATCTAGAAGTTTTTCTTCATTTAGCAGAGTTCTCATAGCTTCTTGGACTGTCATGTTTTTCCTTTCCACAACACCATTTTGTTGACGTGTCTTTGGGGCTGAAAACTGTCTTTTAATTCCACGAGTTTCACAAAATTCATTGAATTCATTTGAAGTGAATTCACCTCCATTATTTGACCTTAAGCATTTAATTTTCAAATTTGTTTCATTCTCAATTTTTCTTTAAAAATTTTAAACTTCTCTCCTCGCAAGATTTTAGTTATTATTGGTCCACAAAGATCAGATTTAATTATTTCCAATGGATGTGAGGTTATATGCTCTTTTTTTAAGCTGGTTTTAGTTTGCTTCCTATGTTGACAATGTTTACAACTGAATTTAGAGGATTCACAATCTTTGGAAAATACCTTACATCTTCCTCCTTACTTACTTTCATAACATTATCAAAGTTTAAGTGCCCCATCCTTCTATGCCACAACCAAGTTTCATCAATCATACTCATGTAGCATTGTTCTTCATTTTCTAGGATGTATACATTACTTGAACTCCTTACAACAGTCCTAAAAAGTCTCACTGAATTAGTTTTTATGATTTCATATTTATCATTGTCAAAAGTGCACACATGCCCTTGATCACATGTTTGACTTACACCAAGGATATTATGATTTAGGTCTTCCACTAGCAACACATTTTAATCTTCAATATTGTTATTGGTAATAGTTGTACCTTTGTACAGAGTTCGATATTGTTGATGTGAGTTGTATCTTTGTGTGAAACAAAATATTTTTTCTTAAATGTTGTTTTCTTTTGGCCTTGAAATTGTGGTATTGTTGAAGCTTCTCATTTGAGGTTGCTCGTTGTCTGCGATTTCTAAACACATTTTTCATTTTTGTGTTGGATGCATTTCTTGATACTCTCATGGGTATTTTAAACAAGATTTAATGGTTTTTTGCAAGTATTGTGTTGTTGTCTTTTTCTTAAACATATACATTGGCTAGCGATTGAGGGCTTGTTTATAAGATAATTGACTATTTTCTAAGAACTTCGATGCTAATCTACATTCTTTGCGTATTGGTCGATGGTCATGTGCCTTGTTGACAACATTGATACATCTTTATTATCAATTGCACTGTGTTGGAATATCTATGAATGCGTTTTGAATCAAGGTGAATTCAAGGGATGTAGATCATGGAATCATTTATGTGTTAATACTCTCTCAGCTACAAGTAAATCTCACTCAAATAAATTAAAAATGTTTTAGTTTACTTGTTACGTTTGTATTTTTGAAAAGAAGGATGGAGACTAGTCTTTTGAAGTGATAGATTTGTAAAGCGTAGAAGGTCGTTGTTTGTATGAGATTGAATTTTTTGGTATCCTGCATTTGTATTTTGAAGATACATACAAGAAGTTCCCAATTGAACAAGTGATAATTTCTGAAAAGAAATTATGAGTCATTAGAGAAGATTGAAGTAGAATAAAAGAATGAATAAAAAGGCATAGGTAGATTATGTTGGAGAGATTTCAGCAGAAGATGAGTAGCTTGTAAATCAACAAAACAATGTACAACAAATAAAAAATGATTCAGGTACTAAAGTTTTGGTATTTCCACCTCATTTTTTTGGTAATTATTACAAAGTATGGCCGGCTAGAATGAGTTGTTTCTTCGTAATAATGGTTCGGAAAATTAGATAGGAAAATAAAAATGATGAGCCCTATAATGTTACAAAGGATGAAACATATTATTGTTTCATCCAACAAGCTTTGGATGATGATATTTTTTATGTAATTATTGAATCAAGTATAGCTAAAGAAGCGTGAGAAAGCTTGAAGAAAGTGTTTGATGTAAGAAGGAGCTATTTGGTTGAGTCACATCCTGTTAACTTAGCAAAAGATAGTCAAATTGTTGATGAATTATACTATGTTGATACACCTGTGAATAATGATAATGACTTTGATGTTGAATATGATTAGTAGATCATGATATATTTTTTAGAAGAGGATGGAGCGATAACTAAATTTAATGAATAATTTGCAGTAGCAGAACAAGAAAATATTGAATATTGTCCTGATGAAATATTTGATGTCTTGTATTGTAAAAAAGAAATTGAATTTGAATTTGGTGAGATTGTTGTATCACATGTAGCATCAACATTAACAAAACTTAAGGATGCTAATACTGAATTTGATAAAGTAGTTAAAGCTGAACATGTGAAAGTGTGTGAAGACTCTTTTAATAAAACAAAGTATATGCAAAATTTTGATGGTGAAATCCATTGTGCTTAGACATATGAAGATGATGATTGTAGGAATGCAAGTTATGTACCAGTTTGTTCTTTGGATATCTCAACAATGTTTATTGACAACTATGAAGAAGAAGTCAACATTGCTGAAAGTTCCCATGAAGCTGTAAGGGTTAGTGATGATCATGCAGATGGAGTGGAAACTTCCATAGTAGAAACAACATGAAACGTTGAGAAAAATGAAGAGGATTGTGTCAAAATGCTTGGATCTTTGTGTCAAACATGTGTTTGTGAGTTTTTTGAAAATATTGATTATTTTAATTTTGTTGAAGAATTTGATAAAATTGTTGTATAACACACACAATTTGTAGCAGATAAAGTACATGGAAATTTCTTGGAAGATTGGCTTGAAAAGCCATGTTATGATGAAAATGTTGATCTTGTTGCAGAAGTAGAGATGGAGAAATTTGACTGCTATATTGAAAAATAAAAAGTAGATTTGAATGAAGAGATTGAAGTAGTTCGAAGAGAAGAACAAAGTGAAAAAGATTCAAAATGGTTCATACTGCAATATTTTATATAACTCTAACAAATTTTCCAAGTGTGCAGGTGAACAATCAGTTGAAAATGAAAAATTTGTTGAAGATGATAATGTAAAAGACGAGTTTGAGTTGAATGACGAAAAATGCACTGGAGATGAACCTATTAAAAAATTCATTAAGAACGTTTTCATGTCATGGTGTCCTAAATAAATCAAGCATTATTATCAGTTAATGTGTTTGCATAATAAGATTGAATCAATAGAGGCCGATATTTTGAAATCAACAACAACAGAAGAGATAAATGAATTTCAAGAAATGATTCTTGGATGCAGAAGTTGAGGAAATAATGGAAAATAATGAAATATATGATGGTGAAAGTTTCTTAGATGTAGTTCAGTTAAAGGAGGTAATGCTGTTAACTGATGAATTGTTTGGTGGAAGAGAAATCCTACTTGGCGTTCTAAGCCAAGCAGATGATGAAGCTGAAGATAAGATTGATGTAACTAAAACAATGAATGGTGACTGGTTTAGAAATTTTAGGAAGGTTGAATGGAATGGACTTGATGTTGAAGCAAATGATGAAAATTATAAAGTTTTATGTAAAGATGATGATGCTCACAATGATGAGAAAAATGAAAAAGAACCATAAATAATGTGATATTTGTAATATCTCATGTATGTTTTTGAGCATGTGAGCAATCAAATGAAGTTCTGGAGAACAAGTACTTTGTTAGTGAGAGGATCCATGGTACTATTGATTAAGAGTCTATATTTTTACAATCCAAACTCAATATGAATACATGGTTGGAGCTGTAAGTAATTACAATCCAAACTCAATATGAAGTACAATCCAAACTCATTATAAATACATGGTTGGAGCCATAAGTAAAGAAAGAGTTGAAGAAGACCAAGGTAAAGATGAATATAAAGAATAAAACAAAGGTTTATAGTTTTTGAAGTTTGGATTCCAAAGAAAAAGAAATATTCATGCAAGAGACGAAGATAAGTTGCACCAGTATGTTTCAATGAAGATTGGAAAATGAGTTAATTGAATTGTTATGAGTTTTGTATGATGTAACAACTCTGTTCTAAACACTATTACTTCATACAGTAGTCAACAATTTTTTTTGAAATAGCAATATTTTTTTTTGCGTCTAATAATTAAGGGGGATACTGATGGAATTAATCAGTCCACCGCCTTACAAGATGGATACCAAAATGCTAAAGAGTCGTCTAACCGTTTTCAAATCTTAAGTGGCATGCACCGTCTAGTTTTGGCATTGTTGTTTTTTAAAGGGTATTCACTTCCTGAGTTCTCATCCTGTCAAATTTCAACAAGATATATCATTCATAAAAATAATTAAGAACCAAATTATGAAGAGGAATCCACTGCTCTATTCCAGCTCATCGAAATCTAAAAGGAGAAATGTTTTACATCGATTTTTGAAGAGCCAATACAATATATGTTTTATGAGTTTGAAAGGGATAGAGTGTCGATATAATCTTTGATCAGTGAGTTTTTTGAAGTAGCAAAGGGCTAAATTAAATTTAATGACCGATTGTTTCCTAGTGTATATATACCTATGTAAACACTAATTTTTCTATAGAGAAATAAGATCAAAGATGTTGAGCTGAATAGAAAAACAAGAGTTTATGATCTGCATTTTTCCTATGCTCTATTTTTTATGAGTTTGTAAATTTGTGTTTATCTTGGAGTATTTTGTTGTAGCATGTTTATATTTCTAAGTTATATTTTGACTGTAGACGTGTAGAATTTGTTGAAGTGTTTAAACAGAGTATCAGGATAATTTTATGAACACAGAGGTCATCAAAATTCTGTTTAAGTCACTTGTTTTTACTCCTTCCCTGTAGGTGACTATTTGTCACTACTCACTTGTAGGATGTAGTTTTTTGTTACTCATGCAAAATTTGTTTTTATTAATCATGTTGGTGTTTATTTTTAAGTTTTAGTTCTTTAAAAGTGTTGTTGACACTGAAAGAAATGTTCCCCTAGCTTTCTTCACAAAATTCTTATCTCTCTTTAAGCATAATTCTCAAATTAGGGCTCATATTTGCTTCCATTCATCTGCTACAACACATTAACATCTACTTATGGGATGTATGTCGTTACATAGACCTTCAGAGAAATCAAGTTGGTGTTCTCTTCTTTAATTCATAGACTACAAAACAATTAACACCTCTACATCCCTCTCGGCAGTTTTCTTATATGCTTTCATGAATGATATACATGGGATTTCTTAACAGTACCAGGTGCAGTCCCCAAACTCACCTTTGAGGTGTAATCTCATGGTGGCTACCACCCTTTCTTTCCAAGACACGGTTAAACAATGGCCCCTCTCCTTCACATGGGATGCTAGGATGAATGTGCTGATGTACGAAGGCTATGGAGATGGATCACAAAGAGTGGAGCAACGGGTGATGGATTCTGTTAAAAATTTTAATGGCTTATGTTAGTGATTTCTGAGGAGCAACCGGTGATGGATTCCATTAAATTGTTTAATGGATTCCTTTCGTGATTTTAGTTTGATAATTTTTTTCAAGTCTTTTTCTAATGGTTTAGTTTTGGTTTTCAAAATGAAAATTTTCACATAATTTTATAAAAAACCTTAATTAGGTAACATAAAAATAGGTATTTTTCCTTCTAGCAATACTTTTTGTTAAAATTCTATTAGTTGATGAACTTTATTAAATTAGGTAATTTTCGGAGTTATAATTTGTCAAAGGTTTTAAAAATGATTTTGGAGCTATTTTGAATATAAACTATGATGAATTTTTAATAATGTATTTACTTTTTAAGTTTATGTATAAATAACCTATATTTTTAGGAATAACTAGTTAATTAAGTGTCTAAATACACTACTATAAGCTAGTTCAATCATAAATTATAAATTTATGTTTTAACCACTTAGACGGCTAGAGTTTTAGAGTTATTATAGCCACTAGGAACTTGTATATAGTATTTCTTTTTTGTGGAAGATTTAAAAAAATAATTGGTTAAGTTTGTGGGGATATGTTGTGTGTGTACCTACCCATATCATCTTCGTGTGAATAAGTATATTTCCATAAAACTCCTTTGAATGTAAATGGTGATATTTGTGCAATTCATAACTACCATTTCATTAATTTTATACCTAAATCATGGTCTGAATGTTTGAGTATTCATTTTAATAACACTATCACTTTTATAATGTATAAATAATCGAGTTCACAAGTCACATCAACTCTTATATAATGATGAAATATATTTCTCAGTATATTTTTATTCAAAACTAAATACCCCAAACAAGTTGAATACAACATTAAGATATGTTCATGTTTATCGATATTTAATTCATATTATAGAATGATCACTTGGTAGAAAAATATATTGAGTTTTAATCTCTTAGTCTAGGATGCAAATTTAAATATATATATATGTGTGTGTGTGTGTGTGTGTGTGTGTGTATTCACATATAAATGAATATGCCATGCTTAGGTATACAACATTTTGGATTTACCTTTATCAAAATTTATTTTGTATCTTTCACAAATGAAAAACAATGAAAATCTACTATCTAAAGTAAATCGAAGTTCCAATAAATATTAACCAAATATTACATTCAGTATATAATGCAATAAATAAAATCATAACATATAGCTTAAACTAATTTTAAGTTATACTTAAGCTCTTAATTAATTCATTAATACTAAATATACTTGTTAACTAACTTTGTAAATTCATTTCCTAGAAAGACTTCCAAAAAATGGTTAACTCTAGAGATTTCATAGCTTAATGAAAACAAGTAGAATTCTATTAAAAAATAATAATCATATAAAAAAGGAGCTGGAACAAACTAACAATTTTGGATACAGCTAGTAGGATGCTAATGCCAATGAGTTTTACAACTTCTATAACATTATGTACTTGATTTCATCTCAAAAATCAAAACTAATCCATTAAGAAAAACAAATTAAAATCATTAAGCAAAACTATTAAGAAAAAAAAAAGTAAAATCAATAAGCAAAAACATTAAAATAATTATTTAGAAATCATTTCATGTTAATAAAAACATAAACATCTATAAATTGATTCTTTTGAAATAAGCTTAAAATTAAAAATTCTTTCGATAATAAAAATTCTTCATGACATTGAATGTTCAATTTGTGGATTTACTACCCATATTCATCTTAGATGTTGATGACACCTTTTGGCTGAAGCTAGAAAGTGTGAGTTTGATCTCTCAGATGAAAATGGATATCCAATCCACAAATTGAACTTTTAAATAGAATAAGTAATTTGGAAATTCCCTCACTCTTTATAACAAAGATAGCCTCAACACTATCACCTTTTGGTATAAGATTTGCAGATTATTGAGAAATCTGGGTAGTCAATAGCTAATTAAGCTAAAATACAGTGCCTTACTTCCTCCTAAACTTGAATAAGTAAAAAAGTCATAAATAAAAAAAATTATTCAGTCTTTCATTTTAAAACATCTCATCAACAAGTAACAACCACTTTTCTTTGTGAGGTAGATCACTTCATATTTTTTTCAAATAAATATATGGAAAAATGGATTAACATTTTGGAACTTTGATTATTATATTGATATGGAAAGATTTTTAATGAATAGTTTTAATTTCTTTCATTAAGGATTTTACATTCAGTTTTTATCCAAAAGCTTTTTTTAATGATTTAGTTTGGTTTCTAAAATAAATTTTATTAAAAAAAACTCTTAAAATAGAGTGTAAAATATATTTTAGAAATAAAAAAGAGGTAGATTAGTGAGAACAATGCTTAGCCAATGGGTGATGGAGTCAACATAAATGATCATGAGAGTTCCATCAATATTAGTTAGGCTATTGTAAATATGTTTGAACTAACTATATACATTTACTACAATGTGTGAAATATTAAATAGTGTTTTTTTAAAATGATTCTTACAATAAATACATAAATACAAAATTAAGTAAGTAATAATACATGACCATGAATAATTAAAAGGCACCATCTTAACTATCCTTTTTGAACCACATCTTAACTTGTTAATAAGACTATGTAACAAGCTGTCAAGGCTTTTTTTTTTTGTCATAGACAAAGACACTTTCAAATTGCTTATACTGTTTGAAAGTCCAATTTGTAAATTGACAAACGACCTTCCAATTACATCTGGAATCCATCTCCAAGTCTCAAGTGTAGCTCCAGATATAAGAGGAAGATGGCTGGTCAAATTACAAGTTGGAAGTTTTCAAACAAAATAAGCTGTTTGAAAACGCCCTGGCTGTGTATTAAAAAATAACCATATCTTAACTTGTTAATAATACCATTTAATCAGAGTAATTATTAAAATAAAAAGCTACAAAATCAATTTTTAATAAAAAAACATATTCAAAGTCTTTTCATTTCCACGCATCTCACCATATTCAAAACGATCTTCGAAATTCAAAACCATTTTTCTGCAGATTTTAAATTAACTCTGTTTGTAAAACGTGATTTGTACGACTGCAATCAAACTATGCTTGAATTTCTCGCTCCCCTCAAGTTTCTACAATCACTATTGTTTTTCATAACTTGTTCGTAAAACGTGATTTGTATGACTGCAATCAATCGAACTATGCTTGAGAAATTAAATTTCTCACTAAAAAAAATACAAATAAAAGTAACTACAATAGCAATAGTAGGTATATTTTGAAATGCTAAGAAGAAGAAAAAAATCAGTCATCAATAATAATTTATTATTGGGGGAGGCTGCCAAAAGCAAAACTAGGTCAAGACTGTCAAAAGCAGCTATCGTGTTACTCTTGGCATCCTTACACTCGAAGATTACAACCCTATAAATATTATATTTTACTTGCAAATACAATGGGAAAAAACCATGGGTGATTAAAACCATGTTCCTAAAACCACTTACTCACTTGCTCATTCCCTAGTCAAGGTTAACCCCTTTAAACTTGACCCCGGGAATTGCTCTCAATCTAACGTGTCAAAAATGGAGTACTCTATTTAATCTACTTTTTGGGCTTTTTGATGGTTTTTAGTCAAAATCTTGTAATTTGGAAGTGTTTAAATCGTATTTTTAAAGGCATAAATGGATTCACCACACTCAAATACAGTGTAGTCTAAATATTCCACATTTTCAACATTTTCTGAGCATATTTTCTATTTTTTGTTTTATTTTGTTTGGATTGAGTTTTAAAGTCTTTAAAAAATCTTAAAATGACATATATTATCTATGAAAATTGCATAATTTGGGTGTCATAGAGATATTTGACGGTTTTGAAAGTATTTATGGATTCAAAAACACAATTTAAACACTTCCTAATTTAGATTTTACCAAAAAAAAAATACTGGATTGCAAACCCAAAGTAAAGTCGAAAACATAGAATAGACAGATTCTTGCTCACATACCACAGTTTATACAATTTCCACAACTAATTTATGTGACTAAGATTTTTGAGGATTTCCAACAAGTCCAAACAAGTCAAAGATGAGAATATATCTAGAATAGTAGAATTTTTAGACTATTCCCCAAAAACGTTTGCAACTAGGGTACTCCAAAATCCAATATAGCATTTACATGCTGATTACACATTGTGATCACTAAATTTATATATTTTTGTATTATTTCTATTTCATCCATAATTCTCTTGGATAACTATTGCTTCTTTTAAATCTCATTCTTTTGGCCTTGGCTTGCTCTTCACTTGGTGCACTTCCACAACCCTTTTGTACCTACAAACAATTCGTTATTGACATCCATATAAAAGGAAATCCATTTTCCGGAATACATGGGTCAGAGACGGTGTAACTACTAGTTCTATATAAATTCTCTTCACCTTTGTGGTTCATGAATGCGTTAGACTGTTCCTTAAGCATAGATGGTCACAACACTAGGAGATTAATCCATCTCACATTCCCACCTTAATTGCATACTCAACCTCTCTAATTTCATATCAAGAGAGTATACGACTACACTTTCCACCGTTGCACCTACTCAAGTGGTTCATTCTACAACTTGATGCCACATCCTCTTCTACACATAAGAGAAATACACCTAGAGGATCACAAACATGCATAAACAATTTTAGTCTTTTATAAGTATGTTGTATTTTATAGTTCATAAAGAATTTAAATACATATGTGGAATATTATATAGAAAAACTTGATAACGAGCTATCTATCTAGATTTTTTTTTTAAAGTTCGATTTTATTGTGCATTATAAACAGAAAAAGTTGTACATATTAGATACATATCTTCCTTGTTTCGAGATGGAATTAACATAGCAATGTTTCCAAAAATTAAAACTAGCAAAACCACCCAATAAAATTTGCTATCACTGTCATGAGATCATATGTTTGAGAGAGAAGCTAGAGTATGGTTCCCCATAGGTTGGTGGTTATGGCCTCAAAACTATAGAAAATTCTAATTCTACCTATCTTAAACATGCTAGGAAACTGAAAAGGTAGGAAGTCAAGACTAGTCATTATCACAAATAACAAAAGGGGATGATCTTGCACCTGGGTATTCATGTTGGATCATGTGTGCCACTGCATCTTGTCCCTTTCCCTTGACAACATTCTCCCTTTCCCTTTCCCTTGACAACATCCTCCATTTCCCTTGCACAAGGGTATTCATGTTGGATCATGCGCGCTACTGTATCTTGTCCCTTTCCCTTGATAAAGAGTGACTTGACCATCTAGGACATGGCCAAAGACTTGTGATGACAAGTTTCTGAGGTTCTGGAGGCATGCAATCTTGTCTTCCACCGAACTACCAAAATATTCCATTAGTTGCATGGATCCCAGTGGTTTTTTCTTTGCACGATCCCAATTTTGCACCAGGAATTCCATGTGGCCTTGGGCCTCCAGCCTGATTGAATTTGAAAAAAAACTCTCGCATTCTCCATTTCCATCACTGATCGATCCATGTGGAAGCATTTTGGACTACTAGTCATCTTCCTATTCATTGTTTTAGTTTAGACCATTCTACGAGATCCACCCCTACGTGACCAATGCCTAGAATATCATTTATCGATGAAGGATGAGACTATGAGAGTTCCAATAGAGCTCTCATTCCACCAACCAAGCATGCAACAAAACTCAATGGTTTAGATGTAAATTCAACCACATTTTTTGAAAGAACTCCACTCCAAGATGCTAGTAACATCTCCCTCATGAATAGAGATATCATGCAATGCCATGATTTCCCACACATGGGAGTGTTCCTAGGACTGTACGTCATTTCAATCTTGCAATTAAAAAAGATACTCATTGCATATGAGATTCATAATAAACCTAGTTGTGATTTTAATGTCACCTTGGTGGGAGATTCTCTCATCATCCCACTTTCCCCTCCAAACCCGACATCCCGCTAGGTGTTGTCTCTCCCTAGATGTGGCCAAATTGAATGGGAACCCATCGTGGAGGGGCTATATATTTAGATTCAATAAAATGATTTTTAATACATAAATATCGAGACTTACAAACAACTAACCACTAACACAATTTATTATCATTGTGTAACACTCCCATATGACCCCTAAACAAAGGATCAAAGTGTTGTTAAATAAAATACCTTTACTACCTCTAAAACTTGCATAAAAAACCTAAAATGTGAATACTCCTTTCTCTATATAAAAACTCTTCTAAGAACAAAACCATTTTAATACAAAAACTCCATTTAAGGTTTTACTTAAGTGAAAAACTCATAAAGTCAAAAAAAATTATATTCACCCCCATTACCCGTATAAGAATCGACATTTCAATACATCGGATGGGAGGTGACACCTTTTAAGCATTTTTTAATTCTACTAACAAAATTCTTAGAATAATAAGATAATAATATTCTTAGTTGAAATGATTATCACTCGATCTTATTATTTTCAGTTAGTCCAATCGATCATTTGATGCCACATATTAATATAAACCACTTACTTTTAGTAAAATCGATCATTTTATAGTTTTACAAGTATCAAACCTCCAAACATATCTCACTATAATGTCTTCTTCCATCTATAATTCTAACTATAACATTTGATGCAATTTGTAGATCTAACTATAACATCTATTGCAATCAACCTCACTTTTCGATCCCTATTAGATGTACCATCTATCTAGTTTATCCACATGTATTTAACCAGATAATAAGGGTGCATAGAGTGGATAAAGATGAATTCGCACGAACAAACTTTTAGAATGGTGGTATTTTTTGTAATCTACTAATAAAATTCATCAAGATATTAATATTATTAACCTGTCATTTACTCTTTGGTAATCTTCCACCTAATACCTCATATGGATTAAGTGAGAGTTTGTTATAATTTACACTCACATGGATTAAATGACCTTTAATTTAATTTTGTAAGCTTCCTAGGCTAATGTATTAGTGCAATTAGCTGAGGAAAAAATTTGATCTTTGATTTGTAGACTGTAGAGATGCACACTAGTTCTAGATAGAGGCATGAAGTTGCATCAAAGTCAGGAAAAAACAAGAGGAAAATAAAGATTTGATGTGTAGTCTATATGTACTTTGGGATACGTGTGTAACATCATTGTACTTTTTAATACATGTACATGTACATTGACAAGCCATTTAAGGGTCATATACTTTGTCATAATTTTTATTATAAACTTGTATTATTGAATTATAACTTGCTTGATATAATTTATTTCATATTTTCTCTTCACATATTCACAAAAGTCTTCATTTTTATCATACATGTGTCACCAATAATGTTTCTATATGATTAGTTTCTATTGTTTTCGATCTTGGATGATTGCATGGAGATCCTAGTTATATAAATTTGACTTATTCTTAATGGAAAATGAAGGACTAAAACATCTAATGTGAAATAGGGTTTTGTGTTGTTCAAGACAAATATGAGTTCATATATGAGGCATTGGTCGATATATGTTGTTGCATTAATTACTATTGGAATGTTATTTTCTTAACAAGTTTGTGAAAGAGAGCATGAACTGGGTATGGGACTTGAGAAAAGTCCAAGATAAATTATTTGTGTACTATTTGTTCAAGAAAATAAATCTTCGTAACTTTGTTATTTTTTCCCATAAATATTCATAATTATACTTTAATAGAAGCTGTCCCACCCTAATAAATATTAATAAATATACTTTAAGAGTTTGTCCAACACTAATGTTCTACCTTTATGATATGAGAAGTTGTGAAGAAGAAATGTTCTTTTTTGTAAGTAAGAAGGAAAGATATATTATATTACAAAAAGATGTTACAATAGGAAGATATAGAAGAGGTCTTTGGAAAACGACCCCTATCGGGACTGAGACACGACTTGTTAAGGCCTCCCCCACCTGTCAAAAACTAAACAAGGCTTCAAACAGTCACATAGCTGAGACGACATACATTGTGGGAACCTCTAGGGCTGGTTCCCACCAAAAACCAAAGCAAAAACTAACATCGACATTAGACATAGATTGCTATCCTCCCAAATCTTAACATAGCTGGCCGCACCGAAGAGAGCCATAAGACCAACATCAACATATAAAAAAAATATATATATGATACAAATTCCCCACGTCGAAGAGCCCCGCCTTAGCTTCTGGTCGCCCGGTTGGGGTCTTGGAACTGATCCTCGCAAGGAGACGGAACAATGCTTAATGGTGAATTGACCGGGGTATTCACCAGGGTGGTTGTGCCAAACCCTGGACTAAACAACATATCCTGAGCAATTTGCTCCAGGAGACAAAAACCCATAGCACTCTCTTGCTACTCATGACGAATGATGTCCAGAGCGTCTCAGATTCCTTGGTCAGTCTGAATCTTCACCTGGATGTCCCAGGCTAACAAGATGCGAGCGGTCCAGAAGGGGTTGGGCAACAATGGACGACCCATCATGGCCTCAAACTCCCAAAGGAGGTCAATTTCCATAATGAAGATGAATGCCTCTATAGCCATAGGTGTCTCCGCCATGTATTGATCACCCCAATTGAAGGTTTCCACTATCGAATCATCGCCCCTTGAAGGTGTAGAGTCATTCATGGCACTAGGGGAATCCTCAATGTGGCTTTCTCCCTTGTTGTTACCTCTCACTCAATTGCGGGCCCTCCAATAGCGTGGCATGGTGAATGCACACAGAAGAACACTAGGCAACAAAAGAAACAGAAACAACACATTATTTGGGTCCTTACTCTCCTCAGAGCCCGAATTTATAGAGCACTGCTCCTCCTAGTTCTCCCATCCACAGAAATTCCCTATTATAATTTTAACATTAAGCTAGCATTATATTAGGATCTTTAACTGAGAGAATAACAAGCACAAAAATCAAACACAAGAGACCATGAACACAGTGTTTTTCCTCGAGGAAACCATAAATGGATAAAACCCTGCAACTTCCTCAGAGATAGAATTAGCACCAAAAGTAAAACCCAAAATAGTAAGATGATCTCCCGACAGCAGTAACCTTCTTTCTTCCTAGCCCCAGTGTCTTATTCTTCCTCATCTATGCACTACAACTAAGTGTGTGTGAGTGGGTGATAAATAGAGATGCTAGCTCTCTATTTATACTAATTCTCGACTTGACTAAACCCTACTAGGGCCGACTTGACTAGGTGAGTCTAACAACCCTGGTGCCCCGGAATTGCAGGGAATTTAACCCTTGAACAATAGGAGGGTTACCCACATTGAATTGACATGATTTTTTTACATTATAGAAACTCCCGATTGAAACATCGGGGCATGACATGACTCAATTACATTACATACACATCCCGGAATAAACATCGGGGTAAAATACATAAGAAATACAAGTGAATACATTCTGAAGTTACAATTACATCAACACTCCCTCTTAACTAGGTAGGTATTCTCTCGACACAATCTATCAGCACAAGTATTCTTCTCTGTATCATCTGGATCATCATTGACTCCTCGTCATATTCACCTTCAAGTCATCTCTATCTACAAGCCATCTTCATCTTCAATTCATCTTCATCTGGATCCAGATCATCACTCGATCTAGATCATCGTCACTGGAACACCATCATTAGACCTGGATCATCGCTACTGGATCATCATCACTAGATCATCACCGGAGCTATCTCATGATTCTTCTCGTTACAGGAAGTTCTACAGAGCCAAGCCTTTTTCATGTTGGTTGTAGGCCTAGCCTCCATGTAGGTCTTCTTCCAGCACTTATTTCTGACCCTAAGTCAGAATGGTGCACCCAACACTTATATATGATCATGTACAAACCAATCCTATAATCATATTAGAAAGGCATGCCAAACACTCACATCTGACCATGTGGGAACACATCCCACAACCCTGTCAGAAAGGCCCAATACTCACATTTGACCATGCGAGGAACCAATCCAACATACATGTCAAAAAGGCTCTGCACTTACATTCGACCATGCAAGGAACCAATCCAATCTACATGTCGAAAAGGCTCTACACTTACACTCAACCATGCGAGGAACCAATCCAACCTACATGTCGAAAGGGATCTGCACTTACATCTTCCCATGTGAGGAACCAATCCAGCATACATGTTAGAAGGGCTCTCATCCCCAGGATGAGGATTCCTAGTAACTGACCAGGTTCCTCTATTCTCCCAGAGAATGGAATTCAACACTTATATCTGATCATGTAGGAACCAATCCTACAGTCACATCAGAATGGCTCAACACTCATATCTAACATGAGAGGAACGAATCCTCTCACCATGACAGAATGGCTCAGCCCTTACATCTGACCATGGAAGGAACCAATCCTCTCACCATGTTAGAATGGCTCACGGACTCATCACTTCCCTTTGGAGGGAACCTCGATCTGGAGAACACCAAGTTTCTCCCTGAGTACTCAAACTTCACCCTAGCCAATGGCTTTGTCAACACATCAACTATTTGTTCGTCCGTCGCAACATACTAGAGCTTCACTGTTCCCCTTTGCACCATATCCCTGATATAGTGATACTTGATCTCGATATGATTCGACTTGTCATGGAACCCCGGGTTCTCTGACAACTTCACACAACTTTGGTTGTCACAATGTATATAAGTAGCATCCATCTAGAGATAAAATAAATCAGACAATAGCTTCCTCAGCCATACTTCCTCACAACTAGCTAAACAAGCTATGACATACTCTACTTCAGTTGTACTCAGTGCCACATAGGATTGCTTCTTGCTAAACCAAGAGATCACACCCGATCCCATACTGAAGCAACACCTTGAAGTGCTCTTCCTATTGATGGCACTTCCTACCAAATCTAAATCAACATAACCCTCCAGGTTAATCTTCTAATTTGCCTCATACTTGATCCCATAATCAATTGTACCCCTTAGGTACCTCAGAATATGATTTGCAGCAATCAAGTGAGCATGTCTCAGATATGTCAAAAACTGGCTCAAGGTGTTCACAGCAAAGCAAATGTCTAGTCTTGTGTTCATCAGGTACATCAAGGACCCAATCATCTACATACAATAGGAGCATCACTGGGTTTCCATCTTCAACCTTATAGTAAAGGTTGGAATCTGCTTTACTTTGGGTAAATCCCAAATTGGATAGAAATATGTCAATTCTACCGCACCATGTCCTAGGTTCCTGTTTCAAACCGTACAGGGATTTCTTCAATCTACACACATGAGACTCCCTTTTATGTGTTTCAAAACCGAGTGGCTTCTCTACATACACTTCCTCTTCCACTACACAATTCAAGAAAGCAGTCTTGAAATCCATTTGGTGTATCTTCCATTTCATTATTTCAGCAAGAGCAAGAACTAATATGATGGAAGTGTATCCAGCCATAGGTGCAAAGGTTTCTTCATAATCTATTCCTTCTTCCTGTGAGAAGCCACAAGCCATGAATCTTGCTTTATATTTCTCTATACTGCCATCTACAGCATGCTTGATCTTGTAGATCCATTTGGAAGTTACAACAGACTTCCCTTTTGTTCTTGGGACAACATCCCAAACATCATTCTTCATGATCGATTGATACTCTTAAATCATAGCATCCTTCCATTCTTTCTGTTTTTCTACTTCTTCATAGTTGGAAGGTTCTTTATCGATAAAGTCACAGAATAAAGCTACATACCCGGAGCAGGATCTGGTTCTCTTTCTGTCTCTGTGATTCTCTTCTAGGGCCCCATATCTTTCTGTACCTTGGATAGCTTCTCATACCCAAGCAGGTTTCCTCTTGTGAGTATTCTTCTTTTAAGGTGGATCTACAAGTTCTTGAGGTTCTTCAAATCCTCGATCTTCTTCTTGAGTTTCTTCGTTCATGGTTGTATCATGAATTCTGGGTGATTTTGCTTCTTCAGGATCTTCAGCAGGTCTCTTTCTGGATTTGTTGTAAGCTGAGTCTTTGTCAAATGTTACATCCCTACCGATGTTGATATTCTTGAATCCTGGGAAGTATATTCTCTAAGCCTTTGAGCTTTCATAGTATCCCATAAATATACCCTTCTTTCCTAAAGGATCTAACTTTGTCCTCTTTTCTTTCGGAATGTGTATGTACACTGGACAACCAAATATTCTGAGATGGCTGACTTCTGGTTTCTTGCTGGAAAATACTTCTTCAGGTGTCTTGTTCTTGAGTACTCTATGTGGAATACAGTTCTGTACATACACCGTTGTTTTGGAAGCCTCTGCCCATAGATGCATGGGAAGATCTTGATCATGAAGCATTGCTCTTCCAGCTTCCATGATAGTTCTATTCTTCCTTTCTGCAACCCCATTCTATTGTGGATTATATGGAGTGGATAGCTCCCTCTTAATCCCTGATTCTTTGCATAAGTCTTTGAATTCATTTGATGTGAATTATTTGCCATTATCTGATCGAAAGGTATTGATCTTATTTTATGTGTGGTTATTGATCAAGGCTTTGAATTCAATGAAATTCCTGAAAACTTCATCTTTGTTCTTCATGAAGTAAATCCATGTCTTCCTAGAAAAGTCACCAATAAAATAAACATAGTATACATACCCGCTTAGTGAACTTGATGACATTGGTCTGCATACATCGGAGTGGATGATTTCCAAGATTCATTTTTCCTTGCTCTCGCTACTTGGAAATGGTTTCTTTGTATTCTTTCCTTTCGCACATCCTTTGCAAACTCCATCATGTTTTGCTTGAATTTATGGAAGACCTTCAACAACTTTTCTTGCAAGTGGTGGTGCTCTATAGTGCACATGTGCAGGCCTTCTGTGCCAAAGTTCATTTGGCTCTACTGTGTCATGAACCAAAGCTTTTTATGGATGGCCCTTCAATTTGTATAATCCTCCTTCTTGTTCTCCAATTACTATTGCATCGTCAATAGTCTTTCCTCTTGACCACATGAGGACTTGGCCATCTACAAATGAAACCCTCATGCCTTTTGCATCCAGTGCCGATATGGAGAGAAGATTCTTCTTTAGTCCTGGTACAAACAAGACATCCTTCATTTTCATAGACTTTCCAGAGTGTAGCTTGTAGGAGGATTCACCACTACCTTTTATGGGATATTGGTAGTCATCCCCAAGTTTCACCTTATGGGCTGAATTATGTTCGTATAGTTTCTCAAAAGATTCCTTGAAACCTATCATGTGTTTCGAAGCCCCACTGTCACTAAGCCAATCTTTGCTTCCATGAGTGACAGTTACCGTGAGAGCAGATGTCAGAACATATTCTTCTTCACTTGAAGAGTCTTCACTTTCTTGTTTTACTTTCTTCCTGGGAGGATCATCATCCTTAGCATTGTGAGCATGATGTCTTATTTTTTAGTTCTTCTTCTTCTTGGATCCATTATTCATGGGACAATTTCTAGCAAAGTGTCCTATTTCATCGCATGTATAACATCTAAGTTTGAATGGATTTTTCTGATGAGAATGCTTACCTTGGTGATGATGATTTTCCCTTCTTCCTTTCTTGGAGTGTACTGTGAGAGTTTGATCTTCACTTCCCATCTTTTCTTCTCAAGCTGCTATTCGAGATTCTTTTTGAGAACATTCTTCCCACCGTCTACTAAACTTGAGTAATTTCTTCTTAGCACAGATTCCTTGGATGAAAGAATCCCATGACCTAGGGAGACCATTCAAGGTTATCATCACAATTTATGCATTCTCCACTTCTTCATCTACTGCTTCCAGCTATTCTTTGATCTGGGAGACCCTTGTGAAGTATGACTGGATGGTATTCTCATTTCAGATCTTTACATTCTTCAGCTGGTTCCTTAAAGTCATCTTCTGGTTAATGTTCTTTCCTTCAAACAGTTTGGTTAGGGCATCAAACATAGATTTAGGTGTCTTGAGGGAGGACACCTGTGGTATAAGGTGATCCTTGATTGAATCAGCAATAATCCTCTTCACCATAACAAACTTCTTCTTATGTAAGGCCTTAGCCTCATCTCCCTCTGGAACTAGAACCTCCTCATGGATATAGGAGTCCAACTCATTTTCTTCCAGAACCAGGGAGATCCTATACTTCCAGGATTAGAAGTTATCAGCTCCCTCAAGCTTTTCATCAAGCTTGGTATGATGAGACATCTTAACTGAGAACCTTAAATGGAAATACAAAATATTTATATCTTACTAGGTCAAGATGTCGGATCTAGATTTGCAGCTGAATTCCTATAATGCAGGTTCAGGAGCAGATTAGGGGTTTTCTTTTCTGGAGTTTTGTCCAACCAAATGATTTGATCTTGATCTCTAAACTTCAATTTTGGGGTGGAGATCAATCCAGGCCTGGGCTCACTGAAAAATTCCACTTCTGTGAAAATCCCTAATTTTCGGCAGCAGTGTTGGGTCCAAAACTGAAAAACCTTAGATTTGGATTATGCTTCAACAGAAAGATGCACCCTAGGGAGGAGAGTTATTCCAACCTTCTTTTGTTGAAAATTTGTGGAGAGAGATCCACAAAGTAGGAATCCCTAGTTCCCGCAGTTGCACATTCTTTTCTTCTCAGGTTAGCTTTGATACCATGTTAGAATTTTAACATTAATCTAGCATTATATTAGTATCTTTAACTGAGAGAATAACAAGCACAACAATCAAACACAAGAGACAATGAACACAGTGTTTTTCCTCGGGGAAACCATAAATGGAGAAAACCCTACAACTTCCTTAGAGATAGAATCAGCACCAAAAGTAAAACCCAAAACAGTAAGATGATATCCCGACAACAGTAACCTTCTTTCTTCCTAGCCCCAGTGTCTTCTTCTTCCTCAACTATGCGCTACAACTGAGTGTGTGTGAGTGTGTGATAAATAGAGAGGCTAGCTCTCTATTTATACTAATTACCGACTTGAATAAACCCTACTAGGGTCAAATTCACTAGGTGAGTCTAACAACCCTAGTGCCCCAGAACTGTGGGGACTTTAACCCTTTAACAATAGGAGGGTTACCCACATTGACTTGACATGACTTGTTTACATTATATAAACTCTCGATCGAAACATCAGGGCATGACATGAGTCAATTACATTACAGAAACATCTCGGAATAAACATCGAGGTACAATACATAAGAAATACAAGTGAATACATTCTGAAGTTACAATTACATCAACATTCCCCTTAACTCTGTGCGTGCTCACCATAATTCGTTGCCATTCCCCCCACTCTAGCAGATCTCTCACCATGTGCGACTGACTCACCGCCTTAAGCTTCTCAAGGGGCCAAATGATATGCACATCTGCCATATTTCCCATCCCTACTACCTCAAACATGAAATCAGTACTCTTGATCTTACATGCTCATCCTCTCGTCCAGTCTTCCCATGGATCAAAAAGCAAAGAGCCACTGCCCGTGGATATAAATCCAAGCCCAAAACCTGTAGTTGACCTAACCTTTCACTGCCCCAATGTGCTCCATGCCTTTGCCGCGTGTTTAGGCATGCATCACTCTAGCCCCATCTAGCGATCAAGAACTTTCCAAACTAATCGTGTTAGCCACCATGACATTCGAGGGCCCGCTTTGTGGTGTCGGCATGCCGCCTGTCTGTCTTCCCATTAAAGATTGATGACAACTGTCGTTTGCATGCATCGGAAGGGAGTGATTCAAGGGTTTGTATGGGTTACAACTGTCATCCTTGGTGTCCTCTACTAGCTTCAAGCATCGTTGCCAAATGGTCTGGGCCGTTCCTCTTTCGCTGCTTTCCTCTACATGGAAAGATAAGCTTCTTTCCACTCCTATGTTCTCCATGGCATCCTCCACCTTATTTCCCTCTCGTTTAACATGTGAAAGTAGAATGGCTTCCTAGCCTGTGAGAGTTTACCTGAGTGTGCTTAAATGGCCCTCCCGTCTCTAGTTCTTTGAGACTTGGGCTATTGAGGCTCCCGATTGAAGTCGACGTGCTAAATTGATAATGATATGAGAGTCCCCCTCCACTACTAGAGGATTTTTCCCAGTTTGCATCGCCCATTTCAAACTGTTGATTAGGCCTTTGAGTTCGGGCATGTTGTTAGTGTAGCTTCCTGTGGATCCCCGGAAAAAACTGAGAATGTCACCCTTCGAATTCCTTATAGCACTCCCATAACCAGTGGGACCAGGGTTACCTTTAGCTGCTCCATCGAAATTGAGCTTAAAATATCCAGCTGGAGGTGCAAACTAGGAGTTCGGGCTAGAAATGAATGTTGAAACTGAATGACAAATCAAATTGTTGGGAGGTAATTCCCCAATCCCTAAACCATACAGAATAATTCGTTCATTTTCTTCAGCAAAAAAGTCCTCCTACGTCCATTGTTGTAGAGATATAGTTTCTTTCAAATGAGCTTCTATAGAGTTCCATATTTCCCCTTGTTTTCTTGATTTTTTTCAAAGGTCTCTTTGTTTCAGGTTTTCCATATTTCCCATAAGGTGAATCCAGGAAGAAGTTCCCACAGGTGGTTCACAATTTTGTTTTTAAAATAGTTCATAGGCCAATCCGCTATGGTGATGTCTGGTCATCCTCTATGACGGTGGTTTCTCCTAAAAATTGCTGCCCCTTTCTCCTATATTAAGTTTGCTACTTTGCATTCATTTAGTAGATGATTTATGGTTTCATTATTCTCCTCACAGATGCAGCACCTAGACGGACCATAGAATCCTATGATTTGCAGGTTATCCCATGTTAGGATATGGCGTTTAATCACTTTCCAGTATAAAAAAGAGACCTTTGGCCACCATCCTCCAGTCCAAATTTTCCCGCACTTGGCCTCAGGCTCTAAGTTTTGAGTCCTTGTTAGCGTCCCTAAGGCTTCTTTGGGGTTAAAGTTACCTGAATTGTCATACCCCCATCTCAGCTTATCTGGATCCTTGTTCTTGGCTATTCTTTTATCATAGAGATCCGACAAAAAATATTCAGTATCTACCCTAAGTGCTTTGGATTTCCACCAACTCCTTTCCTTCCACGTCAGAAAAAGCTGGTCCTTGTTGCGAGTATGCCAGAAATCTGCCACCTTTCCACGGGATTTGTTCTGGAGAAAGGTGCATAGAAGTGGGGACCTGTACGCATAAGAAATCACTGATTCCTGGTTCAAATATTCACTTGCAAATATAGCATTTTGGAAATTCCACACCTCCCAGAAACTGTTCTTTTCAATCAATCCCCTGTTTTCCTGGGAAGTCTTCCAAATGTTGGAGCCTATGAGATTTTCTCTGAAGCGAACTAGGGAGTTCTTGGGCCATTGAGGGGTATATTTCAAGTGCCACAGTTTGGCCCATATCTCCTCTGCATAATTAACTCATTTCCACCATATTTTTGCACTCATAACTTTATTATTGTCAAGAGGGTCTCTAAGCCCCAATCCCCCAACCTCTTTCGGGGTGCATATGGTTTTCCAATCCACAAGAGGTCACTTTCTATTTCCTTCCTTTCCTTCCCACAGGAATTTCCTCTGAATGTTCCTGATTTGTTTTATAATGGATTTTAGAGCTGCAAGCACTGAGAAAAGATAAATCGGCATAGCCTGAAGAATGGATTTTACTAGGATTAGTTTGCTTGGGAAATTGAGGGCTCTGAAAGTCCAGAGATTGAGATTTTTGTTAATTTTGTCGACTAATTATTTCCAAGATATTTGTTTGATAGTCAATTCTACCATAGGCTCTCCTAGATACTTTAAGGGGAGGCTTCCTTCCAAGAACTCCAAGATTCAGAGTACTAGTCTCTTGGTGATCCGCGGGGTATTGATGAAGTAAGTCTGAGATTTTTCCTTGTTGATTTCCAGGATGCTAGCTCCTAGAAAAGTATTCAAACACTCTTTAATTCCCCTGGCCTCATGAATTGACGAGGGCCCATAAGCATATTATCATCCACGAATTATTGATGGGTCTGTGGGTCCATCCTAGCTATTAGAGATAATCCTTGAATTCTGCTCGCTGCTCTCCTATTTTTGAGCATCCTTCCTAGTCCATCCACTGCAATGATGAAGAGGAAGGGAGATAGGGTATACCCCTGTCTAATGCCTCTAGATGCATTGAAGGGACTTGAGGGGGACCCATTGACCAAGATTGAGAAGAAAGCAGAGGAGACCATATTCATAACCCAATTAATCCACTCCTCCACGAAGACAAACGCTTTAAGAATTCCTGCCAAGAATTGCCAATTGAATTTATCATAAGCTTTGGAAAGGTCCAGTTTTCGGAGCATACTTGGATTCTTCGTAGATTGAAGAGAATGGATAGTTTCATGGACTAGAATAATGCCATCTAGAATTTTCCTTCCTTCTACAAACCTTGCTTGCTCCGGAGAGATAATGATAGTAAGGAGGGGTTTAAGACGATTTTCAATTACCTTGGAAATGATTTTGTATATGACATTACACAGGGAAATAGGTCTTAGTTTTCCTGGATCCTCTGTTCCACTTTCTTTTGGAATGAGAGTTAAGAATGTAGAGTTCAGAGCTCTGAGAATACTCTTACATTTCCTAGAGTCCTCCACCAAGGCCCAGATTTCTTCCTTTAGCCATTCCCAACCAGCGTGGAAGAAATTCGTGGTGAATCCATCTGGTCCTAGGGATTTATATTTTTCCATTTTCTTAACAACAGTCTCTACCTCCATCATCTCAATGGCTTTTCCCAGAATTTGATTATGGTCATCCGTGATAATCTTAGGAATATGGCTTAACACTTCTCTTTGGGATTCCTCCATATCTCTATTTGTTTCCTACAAGAGCTTGTAGAAATAAGAGATTAGGGTAGCTTCAATCTATTCTTAATATTTTACTATGCTCCCATCCTCCTTCTTAATTCTATCCATCTGATTCCCCTGTCTATGTTGAATGGCCGCTTTGTGGAAAAAACTAGTATTACACTCTCCTTCCTGGAGCCATTTGATTCTGGCCTTCTGGTTCCAGTAGACTTCCTCTTGTTGTTCTCTTTGGCTGAATTCCTACAATGGTAAATTTTCATGAATCCTCAGTTCTTCTGAGTATCTGCCATTCATCACTTGAGAATGGTTTAGCTTAATTTTGTTCTTTAAGGATTGTTTTTCTTGGAATATAGCCGAATGAATCCTTCTTCCATTTCTTGATGTGGCCTTTAAGGAGTTTAATTTTTTGTTGGAATTGATACATTCGAGTGCCTCTGATTGGTGGGGAGCTCTCCCACTATTCCTTGGGTTTCTCATGGAATTCCAGTTGGAGAAGCCAAAATTTCTCAAATCTAAATGGTCTGCGAGGGTTAACTCCGACATTTTTCCATTCCAAAATGATGGGCCAGTGATTCGAACCTGCCAATGGAAAAACCACCGCTTTAAGGTCACCCCCTTCCATCATGACTGATTCTGAGAGCAAAAAACTGTCAATTCTGCAGGCTATCCCTCTATCTCCCGTTTGTTTATTGTTCCAAGTGAATATGCCATTGGAGGTTCTGACATCTATCAGATTAAGGTCATTAATAATAGTATTAAAGTGGTTGATAGCAAAGTTTAGTCTGTATACCACATTTTTTTTCATCATGTTTCTTGATCAGATTAAAGTTGCCCCCCAGAATCTAGGCATTGTCTTCGACTAGGGGTTTTATGTCGGAAATCGACTCCAAAAATGTTGGCTTCTATTTAGCCCTTGGTGGACCATAAACATTGGAAATGAATCCTCTTATTCTGGTACCAATGATGTGGAAATCATCCAAGAGAGTACAAGGAGTATCTAGGAATCCTGATAAATGTACCTCTTGAGGGTTCCATAGGATGCCCAAACTAACTGCCACCCCTCTTGCATCTAAAGCTATAGATTCACATCCCTTCCATACTTTTCAGGCGATACTTGAGAGTTCTTCTCCCGAGCATTTATTTTCTTTCAGAATAACTATCCCTGACTTATATTTTTCAATCCTTCTTCTAAGAACATGAGTTTTAATAGTGCTCTTACATCCTCCGATATTCCATGTTGTAATCTGCATCAAGAATAGATTAACTAGAGGGAGATAGGGCTCCATCTATTGTTGGATACTTCCCTAAAGCCACCAATTGTTTTCCTATTGCTTTGATTCTTTGAACATTGCTAGGTCTTCCCCTCTTTTCTGTTTTCTAGTTTATATTACCATCGGTGACTTTGAGGTATTCAACAACTACCCCTAGGGAACTTTAGTTTTTTTCTTGAATAATGGATTTCTCTAGTAGGGAAACTTGCTGAGGGGGAATCTGGGATGGGTCTTTATCGGAACATGCAGCTTCCAGCCCTTCTAGGTCTAGGTCACCTATTTCCATATCTTCTGAGACTAATTCCATTGTCCCTAGGTCTTTCTTGGCCTCCTCTTGCTGGCTCTAAAGGAGAGGTTCGAGGTTGGTTTTTGCTTTTTCTTATTTCTTTTTTGGGATTTTATCTTTCTCATTTCCTTGGTTCTCTTTGTCCTGTTCCCTTTGTTGTTCTACTTGGAGTTTAGCCTTCACCGGGTATGCCTGTGCGTCGATGTTGCAATTTGTCTGATCTTCTTGGAGGGTCTCAAACTAGTTCTGGGTATGCACTCTTTTGCTTACTTCCGGCCCTAAATTTTTCCTTGCTTTCCATTTCTTGTTTTGAATTTTAGTAAACCCCTCCGCATCCTAATTGTTTTGGTCTTCCCCCCCCCCAAGGTATTTTATTTTGGGGGCAATCTCTAAATAGATGTCCATGCTCGTGGAATCTTCTGCAGCGAAAAGGGATCTATTCATAATCTATGGCTTGAAACCATTCCTCATCTTCCCAAGTTAGCTCTATTCCATCAAGTAAATCTCTAGAAATGTCAAGGTAGATACATATTCTGGCATACGATATATATTTTCTTTGTCTAGTTTTCTCTGAGACTTTGATAAAGTTCCTCAGAGTGTTCCCAATGTCCATCAATATTTATTCCTTCTAGTATTCCATTGGAGGGAATACATTCTTATCCATACAAGTGCTATTATTAGGTTTTCTTTGTCAGGGTCAAATCTCTCTTTCCATGGAGTTAAAAAGAGGCCCACTGAATTGTAGAAGTAGGGGCCATTCTCAAAGATTTTCGTTATGTTCTCTTCATTAAAGAATATTATAGTGAAGAACCCTTTAGCTCCTATTTGAAGATCATAGTGTCTTTTGGGGTTTCCACATTGTGTTGATCCACCAGACCTGGGTATTTTCTATGGGCCATATCCCAACGAATTTTCCTATGAACGCCCTCTCTTTCATGTATTAAATATCCTCCTTGAGTCTTTCAGATTTGATTTGCAGTCTTGGAATAGTATTGGATTTTGGGACACATTGTACTGTCCTTCGTATGCCCTAATTATTTGTTTCTTCCTTTCTGATTCCGCTACAGCCTTCCCCATCTCTTGGCATTATAGGATCATTGATTACTCCTTTCCCTTTTTCATTTTCTTTTCCCAAGATAACAAATTCTACCTCTACTATTTCATTCCTTCCACCATCCCTCTCCCCTCGAGGAGGAGCAGGAACCATCTTGAAAGGTCTTTCTAAAACATCACCGACCTGCCTTACCACCGTGAATCCTTCCTCCTACAACCCCCAACCCCTGCCTTCAATCAAGTTGTAGAGCACTTTCACTTCCTGTGAAGAAGAAATGTTTTTAAAAAGGAAAGTAGGGAATATCATAGCATTGGAAATTATAAAACAAGTGTCAAAGTTATGGTAATCTCAATCCATATCTAAATAGTTTGTAAATGTTGGAGACCATCGCTGTAACATGGTAACTTTCAAAAATTCTTTGAATGTTATCTATCGTTGGAAAACGTTCCCGATATGCTCGTTCGAATTGTGAGTCAGATGCATCAGCCAGAGAGGGGGTGAAAGGAATCTGCTATGAACTACCTGCATAAGAAGAATACTAGAAAGGAAACGAGGATGAATATATTGATTGGAGATTACGAGGTAGATCCCGTTATCCTGTATATAGGATCATATGTCAATGTTCTAACAAAGAAGACATGGAAAAATATGGGGAAAATAGAGCTGGTGTGGTCTCCTGTACAACTGTGACTAGCTAATCAAGCTAGGGTGACACCTATTGGGCAAGTACCACGTCTAGTAGTGGAAGTTGAAGGAATGAGAACTTACACAGACTTCGATGTTATCAAGATTGTTGATGAAGGAAGCTCGTATCCTGCATTACTGGGGATTAGATGGGATAAGGAAATATTGGCGATGATTAACTTCAAGAAGTGCATGATGACTTTTGAGAACCACGATAATAGATTCATAGCCCCAATGGATCCAAAACAAGTTTAAGAAGAAGTTATAGGAGGATGGGACCATGCATGCAACATCTTAGAATATTATGTCCACCCTACAGCCGACGAGGAGCTAGGATGGTGAAGCTCTATCTCTGCATCTTGGGATTCTGATGATGCATTGGAGAATTGGCAGAATCTGATGCATGAGGTATCAATTCGAAAGTGTGGCATAATTACTTAGTCGTTGCATCAAGTTGCAACAAAGATTGTTGAATTACCAAAATATGAAAATTTTCCCTATTTACTTGAATTTTTGACTGATTTTGAAGATAGGGTGTCAGAACCACCTAGGATGTTGGTGTTGGATGAAGCATTGAAGGCTATTCTAGCACAGTGGTGGGAGAAACATAAGAAATTGATTAATGGGTGGTCACTATGTCACAGGTTTATGTAAATTTGCTTTAGCGGAAAAAAACAATACCAAGCTGAGAATTATGATGGGCGTATTGATCCTAATGATAATTTGATTGCATGTTAGACCATGTGGGTGTCTTGACCAAAGAATGAGTGGTTGCATGAATTTTTGCACACATTGGATGAAATGTCATGACAGCGGTATGTATCAGTCGAGCTTCATAGAGAGATCAGGACATGGGATGAGTTGTTGATTTGTTTTGGTCACACATTAAGTTTTGTGAATGCTGATCCAATGATTCATAGTGCACTACAGCATATCCATGGTGTTGTTTTGAAGGTAGTTTTAGTTGCATACCCTATATACCCCCATGAAACACCAATGATGCAGTCGATGATGGAAAGTTACAATATAACAGGAGGGGCTAATGATGGAGATAACCCAAGGAACATCAACATTCCAGAATATGAAGGAAGTGGGGATATCGGGCACCTGAGATATTGTCAGACAAATTTCACCATCCATTGCATATTCGGAAGGTCAACATTGGGACAGAGGAGGAACCAAAATCACAAATATTGGAGACTATTGGGATGAAGAAACCATGGCGAAGGTCACTGATTTGCTGCATGAGTTTCAACACTTGTTTCCAATGAATTTTTCCTAAATGAAGGGGATATTAGGAGGTTTGGGAGAAATCAAAATCCCACTGAAGACCGATGCAAATCCTATAAAGCATCACCTGTATAACCTGAGTCCGCAATACAACGACAAAATCAAGGCTGAGCTCGACAGAATGCTGGACGTGGGAATCATATAACTAGTTGAATAATCTGAGTACATCATGTCACGTACTCGACCCTTTGACCGAGCAAGAGGACGCTACTTTACACCAAATCATCTGGGCATCTAGCCCCATGAACATATACATACATATAATGCTGAAGAAAAATCGTTAAAACATAAAACATACTAAGATGCATGATCACACATATATTTAGTGGAAGCAAAACAACATTCATTCATATACATGTTCATCATAATTTGTTAACTGTAAACATACTGCAGAAGTAACATAGACAAGAATACTTATCTGATACAGAACTTGTTCTGGAACCAACTATGTCGCTGCAACATTCCACCCAACCATAGGCCCATGTGCTCTTTAATATCTCAGCAACATTACCACCCCCGAGCCGGGCATGATTCCCCAAGGAATAAGGAACTAGCAGGATTACACATAGCCAAGGATGACAACCCCACAGAGATACACAGTTTAGCCAAGCCAACATAGCTGGGTTTATCAGGCGAACAACGGATTAGCCAAGCTAACAAAGTTAGGTTTATCAGGCCATCCCGGAGCTGGGAAAGGCTAAGTGCTAAGCTGGTGGACTCATGGAAGAGTTAAGAACACCCACACCAGATCTAGTCTGGCTTCTAGGACACTCACACATGGCCAACACAAGGAAGTCATTCCTTTCTCTGCAACGTAGTCCCTTAGACCCTGACCCCCCTTCCATTGCTATTCAAGGGTTGTGGAGAAGAAATCCAACCCACTAGCTCTGTTTGTGTGGTTCCCAAATGCACCAGGTTTGTCAAGTAGATCGGGCCCTCATCACCGCTCCCATGCAGTCTGAAGACCAACCTATGAACTCATGCAACAAAACAATCACTTCACAACTTGGATAGGGGAAACAAAACCTAAATTGTTCTTGGCCATATCGTGGCCAAAATGATTCCACAACATTCTACAGTAAACCAAATCACAACAACAACTCATCCAACAAATGTGGGGAAACCACAGCCAATGAACCACAAGAGAAAACCACAGTCCATGATCAATAATGAAATATTTGGAAAACTACAATATGATGTGGGAAAGAACCGATCCTCAACATAGAAAGGAGGAATGCATATCCCCAAGGGACCATAGAAAATGTTCCACAGTGAAAAACCATGGCAACATTCCACAGTCCGACAATGGTGAGGTCAAAACACAGTATTTTTGTGTGAGCAAGAGGAAGAACCAATCCTCAGGCCAACAATCCATGAGGAAGAGTAGAATGAACCCCCAAACAAGAATCACACCCCTTCTTAACCCAACTCTCCATGAGGATTAACTGAACCCCCGAGAGAGAGTGGCGTAGTGGTGTTTTCCTTACCCATGTGAAGGTGGAGAGACCGCTGGTGGAGTGAGTGTGTGGCAAATCCTGACAGTCCTATCACCCACCACTTCCCAGCAATAACTACCTCAACTACTAAGCAGAATAACAGGGTGGTGACACATGGCTTTTTCCCCCATAGGCTCAAGGTTTAACATCCCCCTCCTTATCCTTAGAAATCATGCCCATTTCAATTTGGTTGTAGTGATCATAGCTGGTTGGTTTATTTAATTAGAATGCATAGTTACATGATGTTGTAACTTAATATGTATGTCACAAGTCCTGATATACCATCAATGACAATTCCAATTCGAACATAACATATCGAAATCGATGGTGGGGCCTTTTCCTTTAGCTTCACACCATGATTAATTACAATATATATATATATATATATCATGTATATTTAGTGCATCGAGGTCAAAATCGGGGATGTTACATTCCCCTCCCCCTTCAATAGCATTGTCCTCAGTGCTTACAAAATTTGAACAAAATGCCACACTGGTACTGCCTCAGTGTTCCGCAGGATTGAACAAAAATGGATGTTCCAATTGCATGGCATCCTCTAGCTCCCACGTAGCCTCTTCAGGTTTGTAGTGCTCCCATTGCACCTTTACCTGCCCTATGCCTCGATTCTGGAGCATTGTGACCTTCCTATCGAGGATACACATTGGCTGGATTCAGAATTCTCCCTTGGGTTCCACCTAAATCACATCCAAATTTATCACATGGTTAGGATCATGTACATATTTCTTAAGTAAAGAAGCATGAAAAACATTATGATCTCTAATGCTAGCAGGCAATGCAAATTTATATGCAACAGGAACTATTCTTTCAAGCACTTCAAATGGCCCACAGTATCTTGGAAACATATTGGCACAACTTCCAAGATTCAAGGTACTTTTCTTTTCTTTCACTCTAAGGTAAATATGATCCCTAAAACTGAACTCTTTGTTTGTCCTATGCTTATCTGCATAGATTTTCTGTCTTTCCTGTGCTACTTTCAGATTCTTCATAATCTTTACAACATCTTGCTCCATTTCCTTGAGCAATTTTGGTCCAAGCACAACTCTGTTCATGGGGTTATCCCAAGTCACTGGTGTCCTACACATTCTTCCATACAAAGCTTCATATGGACTCATCGCCAAGGATGCCTGCTGTCCATTGTTATAAGCAAACTCTACCAAGTGTAAGTAGTCTTCCCACTTGGTTGGTTTGTCCATCACATACATGCAAAGCATATCTTAAAGCACCTGATTAACTCTTTCTGTCTGCCCATCTGTCTGAGGATAATAGGCAGTGCTGAAGTTTAGCTTTGTACCCAAATCTATAAACAATACTTTCCAAAAATTGGAAGTGAACTTGACATCTCTGTCAAAAACTATTTCCTTCGGCAATCCATGTAATTTGAAAATCTCCTTCATGAATATCTTTGCAATATCATTAGTCTTATGTGTGGACTTTACCGGTATAAAATGCACTGCCCTTGTCAACTTGTCTACCACAACCATGATGGAATCATGTTGTCTCCAAGTCATCAAAAATCCTATAATAAAATCCATGGAAATAACTTCCCATTTCCATTCTGGAACTAGCAAAGGCTGCAACAATCCTACTGGGTGTTGATGCTCAACCTTTACCTATTGACATTTCATGCACCTTGAAATGTATTCAACGTTGTCCTTTTTCATTCCTGGACAAAAGTACTGTTTTCTAGCTATAGCAATTGTTTTCTAATATCCTGGGTGACCAAAATACGGAGCTTGATGGAATTCATCCATAACAACTCTCCTCAATTCTGCTACCTTCGTAATATAAATTTTTCCTTTATAAGTAAGAAGTCCATCTTCTTCCAATTTATATCCCTCATATCTCTTCTCAAGTATTTGTTGTTGCAATTTGTCTTTTACCTGCTCGTACAATTCAACTCCAGCAACATGATTAACAACTTGCTGCCTCAAATCTGATTGGCAAATACTAGGAGATGGCACATGCATTTCTTGTACCTTCCTGCTGAGTGCATCAAATACCTTATTCTCCTTTCCTTTTATGTGCTTGATTTCTAAATCAAACTCACATAAAAATTCTATCCATCTTGCTTGGCTAGAATTTAGAGTAGGCTGATCAAACAAATACTTCAGACCACAATGGTCTGTTCTGAGCTCAAATATTCTACCCATCAAGTAATGTCTCCACATCCTGAGAGCATGTACTATGGCTGCAAGCTCTAGATCATGAGTGGCATAGTTCTTCTCATTCTCCTTCAGCTTTCTCAACTCATAACATATCATGTGATTGTCCTGCATAAGGACTCCTCCAAGCCCTTGTCCACATGCATTGGTACATACCACAAAATCTTTTTCTGGATCTACAACTTTCAATACTGGTGCACTGGTGAGAAGATTCTTCAACCACTAGAAGCTTTCTTCACACCTTGAATTCCATTCAAACTTTGTCCCCTTCTTTTGCAAAGAAGTGATGGCATGTGCAACCTTGGAAAATCCTTCAGTGAATCTCCTGTAATATCCTACAAGTCCCATAAAAGATCTTACATCCGTCACATTTCTTGGAGTAGGCCAATTCATAATGGCTTCAATCTTCTCAGAGTCTATTGATATACCCTCTTCTAAGATAATGTGACCCAAATACTAAATTCTATCTCTGTATAAGTCACACTTGCTTAGTTTTGCATACAGCTAATGTTCCCTGAGCAATTGCAATGTCAATCTCAAATGCTCTTCATGTTCTTCCTCATTCTTAGAATAAACAAGAATGTCATCAAGGAAAACAAGAACAAACTTTTCCAAATACTTGCTAAAGACGTTGTTCATAAGGCACATAAATGCAGCTGGTGCATTTGTGAGACCAAATGGTACCACTACAAACTCATAATGTCCATACCTTGTCCTGAAGGCTATCTTATGAATTTGTTTATCATTGATTCTCACATGATGGTAACCAAACCTCAAGTCAATCTTCGAAAACACCTTTGCTCCTCTCATTTGATCAAAGAGGTCATCAATTCTTGGAAAATGGTATTTATTCTTCACAATAACCTTGTTCAAATGTCTGTAATCAATACATAACTTGAGTGTACCATCTTTCTTCTTCACAAACAGAACCGGTGCTCCCCAAGGAGACACACTTGGTCAGATATACTTCTTTTCCAACAACTCTTGCAGTTGCATCTTCAACTCTAGCATCTCCTGTGTACTCATCCTATAGGGTGTCTTCGACACTGGTGCTTCTCTTGGCACAAGTTCAATTGTGAAATCAATGTCCCTCTTTGGAGGAAGCCCTGGAATCTCATCAGGAAACACATCCTTGAATTCCTGTAACACCTGATAGTCATACAACCTAGGGGTCTCATCTCCTGCTGGTTCCAGAATATGAGCTGGATACAACTGGGAACCTTTCCTACATAACTTCTTTAACTGCATTGCTGAAACCTGTCTTACTGAAATTACTTTTGGAATACCTTTCACCACCACTGGGTTTCCTTCTTCATCCATGCATTCAAAAGTCTTGTTATAACAATCAAGCTTCACTCGGTGAGGTTCTAACCAATCCATTCCAATGAGAACGTCATAGGAACCAAGAGGTAGAACATTTAGATCTACACAAGTGTTCAATCCATTCATGACCAATGGAAATTTCTCTACCACTTCACTGACCTTTCTCTTAGTCTCAGTGGCTATCTAAACTAACCAATATTTTCCATGCTTTACCTTCTTAAAAGCACAAACTTCCACTACTCTAGGAGTAATGTAACTGTGAGTAGAACCGGGGTAAATCAAAATAGAAACAGATTGTTCAACAATATTACCTGCAACTTCAACCATAGCTGAATGGTGATTTGCCTGGTGGTCGTCTAGTGCTGCATAAATTCTAGGGACTACCCTTGCTACTTGACCCACTATTTATGCTTCCTAAATGTTATAAGCTGGACTTGCACTTTCATTCTCAAGTGGAAAATATCTACGCAAGTGGGGTCCTTCACAATTCCAACATTTGAGTGGACCTTTATTTTGATGTGGCTCTTTAGGCTTCCCACCTGTCACTCCAAATGGATTACTCGCAGCTTGGGATGGCTGCTTCTATTGATTCCTGAATCCAGAAGGTTTGAAACCTTTCCTTCTTTGGTCAAACTTCTCATTCTTCTTGTCCTTCCATGCCTTATGGTAATCAGGTTTACCTTTGCTTTGCTCATAGAAATATTTAGCCTTCCTTATGGCTTCTTCAAGATTTCTTGGTTCATAAAACTCTATTCTATGTTTGTAAGCTTGAGGCAATCCACTCAAAAACCACTGTATCTTCACTTTTTCATCTCTGATGTACCAGACATACCTCAACAATTTCAGAAACTTATTTGCATATTCATCCATGGTCTATTGTCCCAATCTCAGCTCATGGAACTCCTTGATCTTATCATCATAATACCTGTCAGAGAGATATCTCTGCTTAAAATACTGCTTGAACTGCTTCCACTTCAATCTCCTTTCACTGATCCTCTTTATTTGCTTGAAGTGTTCCCACCAAATGGATGCTCTTCCATTCATATTGAATATGGAAACTCTTGCTTTCATGTTTCCTGAGTAATCTTGCACTTGAAAGTACTTCTTTATCCCAAGAAGCCAAGCTTCAACCTCTTGTCCAGTCTTTATTTCACCATCAAATGTAGGAGGTTTAGCCTTTTTAAATTCATCCCGACATCGATCCCTATGATGCCTTCTTCTTTTCCTTTTGCGAGAAGATGAACTTGTGTCCCTGCTGGATTCTTCAGAATCAGATGATCCGCTAGAAGTTCTTTTTTTTTCTCCTAGTACTAGTCTTACTTCCTTCTTGTCTTGTTGTTCCTCGTCCAGAGTCTATCTTCCTTTGCAAATCTTTCAAACTCTGTAACATAGCAGCATTCAACTGATGCTACTCTTCATGGGCTTTAACCAAGCTTCTCATGATGGCTGCAACATCTGACGACGTCTCCTAGAATCTCCTTCCATTAGACTCGATGTCATCATTTCTATTACGGTCATTTTCTCCCATGGCATCTCTCGCACACTCGTAGGAATCCCTAGCATCATACCCATCATGGGTTCTCATGACTGAACTGCCTCTTGCTTTACCACACTGTTCTACCTAGAATACTACTCTTGGAGGTGTCTATAATTCTGCAAACATGTTAGATGCATATCATTAAAATAAATCAGAACTACTTACCTTCCTCTTATGGAAATTCATAAATTAACAATTTTGCTAAAACAAAATTTTTTCTCTCTTCAGCCTTGTACTCCACTGAGAGTCTGCTGAAATCAGCTGAAAACCTACTGAAAGACAGTTTGGAAACTGCTTGAAAAATTATTGAGAAGTTCCTTCGAAAAACCCAAATATCCTTAGGCCCAATCGGACCTCTTCCCAGCTATATTTCCTATACTTCGGTGGTCAAAACATCTATCTCATCAGCAGCTTGTTCTCTTATTTCTTTCCTGCGTTTCGGTGGAAAACCAGCTAAACTTTTGATTTGCATCAGTGAGGAAATCGACTGTTGATCGGGTGCACAGCCCCTTGAGTAGCTGCAATGGCGGGTTTATGATCCCTTGATTCCTTTTGATCGACGACCTGATCGTTAATAATTTTTCGGTGGCCTTATACTCTTCAAAGTTTTCTTCTAAATGGGTCTCTTCCCTGCTAAATCCCTGGTGTTTTGGCGACTGAAACCTCTAATTTCCTATGCTGTATCAGCGAGTTGCTCATCTATTTCCTTCCACCGTATTGGGCATGCAGTGGTCTACTGTTCCGTGTTTCATCGGTGATTCATTGGTATAATTCCGTCCACCATATCGGTGCATAATTGTCTCTCTCTCCGAACTTCTTCAGCGATAACGTAGACTAACCATGTTGCATCAACGGTCGGATCAATGTCCATCGGTGGAATAGTTAAATCAGTAGCCACAACTATGGCCTATCAACTTCGATCCTTTTCTGATCGACAACCCAACCTGCTAATGATTTTCGGTCAGCAAGCTGAAGCATAACTTGATCAACATCGGTAGTCAGAACTTTTCCGAATTAGAATACTAGTGCTCTAGGCTTCCGCAATGGTGGGTGCACAAACCACTGACGTCATCCGATGTTCATTGGCGATGAATATCCCTAACAAGTTCTGATGGCCAACAAAGTCAACACTTAGATAATTTTTGGAAATTCTGCTCCATCGGTGGTCGAAGGCTCTATCCATCAGAAGGATAGTGGTCTAACCATCTGCAACGACGGCGCTCAACCAAGTAAGCATCGATGATCCATCTATCTAAGTGTTTCGATGTGCCGATGGCCAAAACACTTCGAAAATTTTCCAAATTTTTCCTCCTCTGTCTCCCACCTCATCGACCGTCGGATCAACTATCCGTCGGGTGGCCTTCCCACTAAGTGCTCTGCTGCATCGGAAGAACTTGTCACTAAGTTTTCCGATGAGTCAACATTCAGGCACTTAGAAAATTTCTATGAATTTTCCTGTCACAATTTCATAATCACTGTTGGGTAGAAGGAAACCTACCTCTGCTGTTTGATCTTTCATGGCCCATTCAGGCCCATGCTGCAACCTTTGCTCTAATACGATTTTGTCACATCCCCGACCCTCTAACCGGGAAAGAGGACACTACTTTACACCAAATCATCTGGGCATCTAGCCCCATGAACATATAGATACATATAATGATGAAGCAAAATGGTTAAAAACATAAAACATTCTAAGATGCATGATCACACATATATTCAGCAGAAGCAAAACAACATTCATTCATATATATGTTCATCATAATTCATTAACTGTAAACATACTGCAGAAGTAACATAGACAAGAATACTTATCTTATAGAGAACTTGTTCTGCAACTAGCTACATCCCTACAATGATCCATCCAACCATAGGCCCGTGTGCTATTTAATCTATCAACAACGCTGCCACCCCCGAGCCGGGCATTATTCCCCAAGGAATAAGGAACTAGTAGGCTTACACATAGCCAAGGATAACAACCCCAAAAGGATACACAGTTTAGCCAAGCCAACACAGTTGGGTTTATCAAGTGAACAATGGATCAGCCAAGCCAACAAAGTTGGGTTTATCAGTCCATTCCAGAGCTGGGAATGGCTAACTGCTAAGTTGGTGGACTCATGGAAGAGTTAAGGACCCCCACACCAAATCTAGTTTGGCTTCTAGGACACCCACACACACCCAACATAAGGAAATTAGTCCTTTATCTGCAATGCAGTACCTCAGACCCTGATCCCCCTTCCAGTGCTATTCATGGGTTGTGGAGAAGAAAGAAATCCCACTAGCTCTGTCTGTGTGGTTCCCAAACGCACCGGGTTTGTCAAGTAGACTGGGCCCTCATCACTGCTCCCATGCAGTCCAAAGACCAACCTATACACTCATGTAGCAAAACAAGCACTTCACAGCTTGGACAGGGGAAACAAAACTTGAATCGTTCTTGGCCCTATCGTGGCCAAAACTATTCTACAATAGTCTATAGTAACACAAATTGCAATGACAACTCAACCAAAAAACGTGGGGAAACCACAGCCAACGAACCACAAGAGAAAACCACAGTCCATGATCAATAATTACATCTCTGGATAGCTACAACAGGATGTGGGAAAGAACTGATCCTCAACATAGACAGGAGGAAGGAATATCCCCAAGGGACCACGAAAAATGTTCCACAATGAAAAACCACGGCAACATTCCATAATCTAACAATGGTGAGGTCAAAACACAGTCTTTCTATGTGAGCAATAGGAAGAACCAATCCTTAGGCCAACAATATGCGAGGAAGAGGAGAATGAACCCCCAAATAAGAATCGCACCCCTTCTTAACCCAAATCTATGTGAGGATGAACTAAACCCCCAAGAGAGAGTGGCGTAGTGGTGTTTTCCTTACCCATGTGAAGGTGGAGAGACAATTGGTGGAGTGAGCATTGGCAAAGACTGACATTCCTATCACCCACCACTTCCCAGCAATAACTGCCTCAACTACTCAGCAGAACAACAGGGTGGTGACACATGGATTTTTCCCCCATAGGTTCAAGGTTTAACATCCCCCTCCTTATCCTTAAAAATCATGCCCATTTCAATTTGGTTGCAGTAATCATAGCTGGTTGGGTTATTTAATTAAAATGCATAGTTACATGATGCCATAACTTAATATGTATGTCGCAAGTCCCGATATACCATCGATGACAATTCCAATTCGAACATAACATAGCTGAATCAATGGTGGGGCCTTAGCCTTTAGCTCCACACCATGATTAATTACAATATATATATATCATGTGTATTTAGTGCATCGGGGTAAAAACCAGGGATGTTACAGATCAGTCGTATGGTTGTGCAAGATAAGAAGATAGGTAAGGTTCGGATCTGCATTGATCTCTAGAAACTTAATGGCACATTCCTTCATGATCTGTTCCTGGCTCTGTTCACTAATGAATTGTTGGAAGGGTTAGGAGGTCAAGAGATCTATTTGTTCATAGATGGATTTCCTGGTTATCATCAAATCAATATTGCGAAAGAGGATCGCCATAAGATAACCTTTTTGACTGAATGGGTATTTTTTTAGTAAACAATGATGCCATTTGGACTCAAAAATGCACCTGCAATATTCTCCAGGATTGTAGTTTATGCATTCAAAGATTTTATCTAGAAGTTTTGGTGGTATATATAGATGATTGGATGATGTATGGGTTGGTAATTGATCATTTAGAAAATATGCGAGTGATATTGGAGCGTTTTCAACAACATCATATTGTGCTAAATTCGAAGAAATGTATATTTTGTGCACCTTTCTAGATGTTGCTAGGGCACATTGTCTATAAGGAAGGACTGTTATTCGATCCATCAAATATCGCGCTTATTGTCAACTTGCCACCACCCATGAACGTGAAGCAACTTAGAGTGACATTATCCCATACAAGAGACAATCACAAGTTCATTAGAGGATATGCCTCAATCAGAGTTCCTATGGAGAAGTTGCTGAAGATGGATGTGCAATTCGAATGGGGTCATGAGTGCCAAGGAAGTTTCGACATTTTAAGACAAAGATGGATATAGCATTAATATTGGTTTTTCTGAATTGTATGAAGGAGTTCCATGTCAATGTTGATGTGTCGTCATTCGCGTTGGGCATAGTATTGGCACAACCAAGCGAAGGAGATATTGATAATTTGATTTCTTTTGCCAATCAGAAGCTATCATCTACGAAGGAGAATTATACCACAATGGAGAGAGAATGGTTGTGTGATGGTATACGCATTGCATAAGTTTTGACACTATCTGTTGGGAGGTCATTTCAAGATGTTCACTGATCAATCTGCATTAAAATACCTAGTGAATAAGCATGTGTTTGAGGGAAAGATATGGTGTTGGATACTCCTCTTCCAAGAGTTTGATTTTAAGATCATTCTGAAGCCAGGTTGCTTGAATGCAGGACCTGACCCTTTGTCATGAATTGAGATAGGTGGGGAACCAACAAACATCGAGGAAGAACTACTCGATGCACAATGATTTAGGATTGGAATTGTTGATGACTACTATGAGAAAATAGTTTAGTTTTTTGCGACAGGAACAACATTGGAGGGGTTCACTATGAATGAGAAGAAGCAATTGATTATTCAAGATATATATTTTGAGTTGATTGCTTGATAACTCTATCAGATGGGACCTGATGAGATCTTATAGCGATGCATTCTACCGCATGGGAAGAAAAGGGTCTTGGAATAAGCACATGTGGGAGTTGGAGGTGGATACTATAGAGGTTGCACAACCTCCAAGAAGGTACTCCACGCATGACTATGGTGACCAACTATCAATGGGGATGCAACAGACTATGTGAGGAATTGTGATGTTTGTCAAAGAACTAGGAATTTGTCATGAAGGGATGAGATTCCCTTAGTACCTCAGGTAACGCTGCAGCCATTTTATAAATAGGAAGTGGATTTTTTGGGACCAATCAACTCACTAGGAAATAGAATCGATGCACGATATATCATCATAGTGATAGATTATTTGATAAGGTGGGAAGAAGTTGCACCAGATGCAGATTGCACTTCTGTGACTGGAGAAATATTTCTATTTTACAATGTTGTCACTCACTTTGGTTTTCTAAAGATATTGATGAGGGATCATGGGAGTCACTTCGTTAATCGCACCATTAGTGCACTAATAGAAGAGTTCCAGATACAACACAAGAAGAGAACCTGTTATGATCCACAATCTAATGAGATAGTTGAAGCGTTCAATAAGGTGTTGGAGCATGTGCTCACAAAGGTCTGCAAGGAAAACCACGATGATTGGGATTTGAATGTTCCTATTGTCTTATGGGATTATCGCACCACTTGTCAAAGGTTGACAGGGAAGACACCATTCAAGGTGGTGTGCAGACAAAAGGCAGTGATTCCAATGGAATATATTGTTCCAAATTTACACATTGCAACACTGACAGGGATGGATGACGAAGGAGAGTTAGAAGAACGCCTAGCTCAGTTGGTGCAGCTAGAGGAATATCGATTCATCGCAAAATTTTATCATTGCATTGAGAAGGATCGACAAAAAGCATGGAATGATCAACACATCAAGAACAAGAATTTTGAGCAAGTGACATGCTACTGCTATATGATAGTAAGTTTTTGAAACATCGAAGTAAGTTGAAAATGCATTGGTTGGGTCCTTATGTTATTAATTCCATTACCGAGCGAGGTGCAGTATAGTTGCAATAATTGGATGGTGCGACGTTGCCTAAGTTAGTGAATGACAGCTAGCTCAATCCTTAGAGAGAGGGCCCGGTGCAACACAATGCTTGAAACATTGCACAAATATATATATATATATATATATATATATATATATATATTGTTTTGCATGAAGTGGTAACAAAGAGGATGGCACACTAGAAGCAAGTGGCAATGCAAGAAGACGTGTTGAGATTGCGATTAGGAACAATGTGGTGAAATCCATAGGGACGCGATAGAGTCAAATCAGGTAGTAAATGCAGTAGTTAAACCAGTTATATTATGACATTCTTGGATGATATGCACATTAGTGGTGGATCCGACCGTTATATTAGAGAGGATCGACGACATATTTGGGAGGGTGAGGGAAGATTTGGTCGTGATGATTGGAAAAAATTTCACAATTTTGATCCCGCACTATAAAAATTGGTAGGGTGTGGCTTGAAGTCACCATTCTCAAGATTGAGTTGCATAATTGAGTAAGAGTAGCCTCAGGCATAAACCTAAGTGAGAGTGAAGAGTATAGTTGAGACTTTGCTGAGCAGTTGTTCATTATGCAGAGTGTCGACATGCCATAAGATATTTTTAGTGGGAGTGTTAGGGTTTCACCATTCATTGGTATTTTAATTCTGGAGGAGGTGGCTATCATGCCGGTGGGATTGTCCCCAATTATGTGAAAGAAGAGGGGGCCATTTGGCCCAAGTCACCGATGCAGAAGAAGAGAAGCACGAGAAGTTTTCCTGGAGCGGAATCATCAGTAAAGGATGAGGCCTCCATAGAGAGGACTGGGGTGACTGCTACAGACATCCCAGGATTTGTTCCACCATGCAAGCCCATCATGAAGCCACCAAATTTGACAAAGAAACAACGTTATCCAATCAAGATTTGTGCGTTGCTGATGAAAATGCAGGGAACTTTCAACATTGTGCCATGTTTAACCAGGAAGAAATACGAAGACTAGGATCTGATTGCATCTATAGAGTGCACCGTATATCCATTTGAGAAGAGGACTAGGAAGGATAATGAACCAACAGTGCATACCCCACAGCAGTGAGCGTTGGGATTGGAGAAGTGGTAGATTTTAGGCCTCATTCACATGGTGCATTTAGGTAGGTTGGTGGGAGCTAATGCATGCGCCAAATAGTTGTTGGCATGTTTTCACGATGGATACCTATGGATGGACCAGCTAGTTCCAGTCACCATCGAATTGATATCACAAATTACAGGGTTTCTCGTGCAAGGGCCTGACCAATGATACTACTTTCACGAAAAAGATAATGATAAGAGGTTGTCTACAAAGTCTAGAAATAAGTATGGATTCAATCACAACAAGAGGGCATATGTTGTGGACACAATCAATGACAAGGTTGTTTGGGTCACTGCAAATATTCTGGCCACTAAAGTGGTGCAGAAGAATTAGCAAAATCAATGTACTTCATGAGTCATCGCATGTGTCGAGCTATGTGCTGTGGGGATACAAATGAATTGGTCTTTATTTCTGTTGAACCAACTGAATGAAGATGCAATGCTGGTCCAAGAGGGGAAGCGACCATCAACCTATAGTTGGATGATAAGTTTTATCGCCTTGGTCACATGGATGGAGCTGAAATATTATCAGGGCATGCGCGTTGAGATTCCCAAATACTGTAAGGGATCCATGTATCAAAACCTATGTTATCTCATCCATGCTAACCAATTGAAGGATTGCGTAATACATTTTTTGTTGTATTGGGAGGCACTGCAGGCCACAACTGCCAAGGTTCTGCGGTTTTCAAAGGAAGTAGTGGAAAAGTAAAGACGAGTTGTAAGATTCACCATAGGCCCGCATGAAATAACTATGCATGGGAGGAGATAATAGGAGAAACAATGGTTGGATGTGGAGTATAAGCTAGCTCGTGCTGAGTTGGATGTAGTAGTGGCTTAGTGACCTACAGCATGGAGGATGCTAGTCAGTATGGAGGTAGTATCAGATGTAGAGGTGGGTCCTCTAGCCTAGGCTTAGGTGGATAAAGCCCCAGTATATGACAATGATCAAGAGTTGCAAGAATAATCATCCAGGACAACGACAGATTGAGAAGTGAAGCAACAATTCAAGGAAATGAGGACAAAGAAAAGACAAAAGGAAGGAAAGGCTAGTGTCACAATTCCAATGGAAGATGAGCAAGTGAACCTGATCATTGCGGCCATCATAGTAGCAATGACTGCAACTAAGAATAAACTAAGGAAGCATTCGACAGAGCACTTTACAGAGGTAAAATCACAACTCACATATTGATTAATGTGATATTGGAGAGAGCGCCAGAGGAAATATTGCTGCAGAGAATGGGAGATATCAGTTTAGGGAAGCGGGTTAGGATTGTGTTGGTTCTAATGCAAGCACTGGAGAAAAAAATGAGGACATTGATGCGTCACTACAGCAGTTTGAAACAATTATGCTAGACGTAAACGAGTTATCAATGCACACATTGGTGTAGTTACAAAAGTAGGCAGAACAAGAGTTAGTCGGCTAGGAGCATATCATCGGTGACCACCTGTTGAAGTCACAGAAGAGAGAAGAGGCGACAAAGCGAGAGATTGAAAAATTTAAGAAAGAGCATGATCAACTAGTTGTTGAGAAGGCACAGTTGTGGGACAATAGAGTGCGGTTGGAGAAGGAAGTGTCCGTTTCCTGTTAGGAAATCCATCAGGTCGCATAGGACCTGGATGTAGTATCCAAAGCACAAAATATCGGACAAGTTATAGAATACTTCAAATGTGATATTGAAGACTTTCAAGCACTATTAGACCTAGGAACACCTCTAGAGAAAGCTTCAGAGCACAAGGGTTCCATTGAAGACATCACGACGCGGCTGGAGAAGATCGAGAAAGAGGACAAGACGATTACAGAAGCCAGCATGAAATTTTGGGGTAGTGTGGTTTAGGACAAATAATTGGAGCATATTCACACATAATTGAGATAATAATAAGCACAGTTGGATGCACTATAGACATTGCTCAGAATGATGCCCTCAGTTGAGTAGGCCACAAAGGAAGCGGAATTGAAGGAGTTGCAGTAGCGAGTAGCGAAGGCACGAGAGCACCAATAGCGACGAACAAATCAAATTGAGGAGTTTCAAGATATTGGTGAGAATTTGTCGCTCAAAGTAGTGGATACACTTCAAGTGGTGCAATAAATTCGACGAGAAGTGACTATGATTATTGTCGAACATCCACTTGAAAAGGATGTTGCATAATGCACATATATAAGTGACAAGATAAAGGAGTAGGTCGAATACATTAGGAAACAATATGAGGACTTCAAGATAAAATTAAGTGGCTACACTATTTACAGTTGACGTGGCTCGAGGACGAGCCACAAGATAGTGTTGGGGACCTGTTTGCAGGAAGTTTTGATGAAGATATGCTATGTAGCACCAAGGATGATGCACAAGGTCAAATATGATGTGCAAGGTGAAATATGGCATGCAAGGTAGTAAAGTCTACAAAGATTCAGCTTGGTCATAATTTTGTAGGAATTGGTCATAGCTTTGTAGTTTTTGGTCCAAGTCTGTTAGGAAGTCAATCAAAGTGGAGCATTTTGTAAAAGGAGCAAGCCTATAAATAGATATAGGATTGTAATGTTGACTAATATTTGGGAAGTGTCTTTTGATCAATCAATGAAGGGATGAATGTAATGATCTTATGTTGAATTATGCTCCATGGAAGACTTTTGTCAGTTTTCTCGAAATCGTGGAGATGTTTTTGAGACCCTATTAGGATGCAAAAGTAATATGCCATGATGGAGTTTTGATGGAAACACTATGTTTTTATGTCTTTCTTGTTTTTTTGTTTTCCTTGTGATGCAATGTGAATGAAATAATACCACAATATGATGGTTCTTTCTGTATGATGTGATGTTTCTATGTTTTAAATCATGTTATGGTGATTGATCTATTTATCATTAATTATCTTGTTTTGATTTGAATATGTTAATTTGATCTGATGATTGATGGTATGGATCTGCGATAATAAACTTGTGTCTAGATTTTAGAAGTAATGTTGCGATAGGTAGATATTAGATGCACAAACCCTCCTTCTTACTACAGAAACATGGTTCTGATAGTTCTCGCTTAAACATGTCAGGTGAGACCTCGTTTTCCTCGCAACTATTACTCGACAGGGTAAAACCTATCTGGGCTGGTGCTCAGGGAGATGGATGGGGTAAGGGTGTCGACAGAGAGTGAATCCCTGTCAATAGATTTGTGTCAACATTTTCATTTTGTTCCCCCTATTATGTTTATGAAAAGAACATCAAAGACAAATTGTACAATTTTGTTAAATTTTGTTGCATCAAATGAGGTTGAGTTATATTGTATTAAATGCACAAATAGTTGAAAAAATATTGAGAAGAAAAGAGATGACATGATGGAAAAATATAAAATAAATAGAAATGGTCTCAAAACAAAAGATAAGAAAAGTCCCAATCCTATCATCACAACATCATATTTTTCAAAATAAGAAATGGAAAGAGAGAATTTTATTATAAGTCCATCATTTAGAGTTGTAAATAATTTACCAACTCAAGGTATGATTTAATTTTATAAAATTATAGATATATTGTAACAAAGATACCCGTGATTTCCCCAAAACTAGTCATATCCTTTTCTATGATTTCATGATAGCCATGGTGGCCATATGATGAGGGCCTCGAACACCCAAGTTGACCCCTTAATGTAAAAAATTCAACGTCTCTCACCAAGGGAAACCCTCAGAGAGAGGAATCCCTAGAATTATAACGATTGCATGATTCCAATGGATTCGATGGTTCAATGATGCAATCCATGGTCAACATTTAATAACGAGATCAAGCTCGCCTCCTAGAGATTTCAAGGAAAAATGTGAATCCTTGTAAGTGGAATAGGATTTGAACCAAGAAATTGATGTAGAGGGATATTGGTGGCCACGCACTTATTCTAGTAGCTCAAAACAATTTCCCATTGTGGCAGTTTCCTAGTTATTTTTCTACAGTTTTTCGGGTCCCAAACTTTTGGGGTCCTTTTGAATCCCTGAATGACTTTTTTTAGTGATTTTTTTTTGGGGGGGGCATATTGTTTCCAATGATCCCCAACTGAAATATGAAAATATCAAATACACCTTTCCAGCTGGATATCAAGTGCCCAAATTGTAGATCGTATGCAAAAGTTATGACCCCGAGAAGTTGATTGTTCAACTAACCACCTTTGAGCCACAAATTTTATGACGGTTCATATTCTAGGGTTATGTTTTGGACTTTTTGGGTTCTCTCCCTTATGCTTATTATAAATAGGCCCTTTTGGCCTCATTTTGTATTCATTTTGGCATGAATGAGCATAGCAGCCACATTGTTTGTCAGAGATAGCTACCACAAGTCTAGTTGTTGTATTTATAATTTGTTATATTTCTGCCATTTAATTGAATATGTGTTTACTATATCTATATTTTCATTGCAATATGTCTGTGTTTATGATTATATATTCATTCTATCATTTCATTCCAACATAAATCCAGATTAAAAGTAGATCTGATTTCATTGATGCAAGTTTTTTTGGGTAGGGTTTATGCTGCAAAGATGGCTATAAGATCACTATCGAAATATTTCCCAAGTTGACGCCTTTGTGAAAAAAATAAAATATCTCATAGTAAGGAAAACCCTAGTTTCAAAAATTGTAAAACAAGACGATTATAAGGCCATGGACCTAGGAAAAAAAGACACCCCTAGCACTATTATGAAGAAATGAATCTAATGGATTCAATAGTTCATTAATTTGAGCTAGGACCATTATTTTATGGCTAGTGGCATATCACCTCCTACAGTGTTCAGGGATACATGGTGATTCCCTTCCAAAGGAATAGGATTCTAACAAGGAATTATATGTGTTTCATGATATCCTACAAGTTTGTTTGGGTAGGTTTGACATGGGATAACACCCTTCTCTTTCATCGCAAACCCCTATTACCCCACCATCATGCTGGTTCTCTCTCTCTCTATCTCACTCACTATTTATATCTACATAACAAATGCATGCCTTCCTCGATGCAAATCCCCCTACCCTTAAACCCCCTAACACCCCCATTTCTCTCTAGTACCTATAACCCACTCAAACTCCCTACTTCTATCCCCCCAATACCTATCCCTCTCTTTCTACCTCTAACCCCCTAACACCTCACCTCTCTATTTATTTCCCTGACACCCTCCCCTCTCAAATTATCCCCTAAAACCCTTCCCTAGTTCTACCTTTAACCCCCTACATCTAATCCTCAACCCCTAACCCCCCCTCTCTCTCTATCTCTCTCTCATACTCCCCCTTTAAATCCCTACATCTAACCCCCTAACACATGCCCCTCTCTCTCTACTTGTGAACCCCTAACACCCCCCTCTGTCTCTAACCACCAAACAACCCACCTCTATTTACCTCCAACCCCCTATCCCTAACCCAACCCTCTATATATCTCCTACTCCCCATATGTCTAACCCCTTAACCCCCCTGCTCTCTACCTCCAAATGCCTAATACCCAAATATATCTCTACCTTTAACCCCCTATTTGAAACCACCTACCCCTAACCCTTCCCCACATCTCTATATCGCGCTCTCTTACTCCTGCTACCTTTAACCCCCTAACACACTCCTCTATACCTTTTACCTCGTAGTTACATAGACCTTCAAAGAAATCAGTTGGTGTTCTCTTCTTTAATTCATAGACTACAAAACAATTAACACCTCTACATGCCTCTCGATGGTTTTCTTATATGCTTTCATGAATGATATACATGGGATTTCTTGATAGTATAAGGTGCAGTCCCCAAACTCACCTTTGAGGTGTAATCTCATAGTGGCTACCACCCTTTCTTTCCAAGACACGGTTAAACTATGACCCCTCTCCTTCACATGGGATGCGAGGATGAATGTGCTAATGCACGAAGGCTATGGAGATGGATCACAAAGAGTGGAGCAACGGGTGATGGATTTTGTTAAAATTTTTAATGGCTTCTGTTAGTGATTTCTGAGGAGCAACCGGTGATGGATTTCGTTAAATTGTTTAATGGATTCCTTTCGTGATTTTAGTTTGATATTTTTTTTCAAGTCTTTTTCTAATGGTTTAGTTTTGGTTTTCAAAATGAAAATTTTCACATAATTTTATAAAAAACCTTTATTAGGTAACATAAAAAAATAGGTATTTTTCCTTCGAGCAAAACTTTTTGTTAAAATATAATTAGTTGATGAACTTTATTAAATTAGGTAATTTTTGGAGTTATAATTTGTCAAAGGTTTTAAAAATGATTTTGGAGCTATTTGGAATATAAACTATGATGAATTTTTAATAATGTATTTACTTTTTATGTTTATGTATAAATAACCTTTATTTTTAGGAATAACCAGTTAATTAAGTGTCTAAATACACTACTATAAACTAGTTCAGTCATAAATTGTAAATTTATGTTTTAACCACTTAGGTGGCTAGAGTTTTAGAGTTATTATAGCCACTAGGAACATGTATATAGTATTTCCTTTTTGTGGAAGATTTAAAAAAATAATTGGTTAAGGTTGTGGGGATATGTTGTGTGTGTACCTACCCATATCATCTTCATGTGAATAAGTATATTTCCATAAAACTCCTTTGAATGTAAATGGTGATATTTGTGCAATTCATAACTACCATTTCATTAATTTTATACCTAAATCATGGTCTGAATGTTTGAGTATTCATTTTAATGACACTATCACTTTTATAATGTATAAATATTCGAGTTCACAAGTCACATCAACTCTTATATAATGATGAAATATATTTCTCAGTATATTTTTATTCAAAACTAAATACCCCAAACAAGTTGAATACACCATTAAGATATGTTCATTTTTATCGATATTTAATTCATATTATAGAATGATCACTTGGTAGAAAATTATATTGAGTTTTTATCTCTTAGTCTAGGATGCCAAATTTAAATATATATATGTTTATTCACATATAAATGAATATGACATGCTTAGGTATACAACATTTTGGACTTACCTTTATCAAAATTTATTTTTTATCTTTCACAAATGAAAAACATTGGAAATCTACTATCTAAAGTAAATCGAAGTTCCAATAAATATTAACCAAATATTACATTCAGTATAACGCAATAAATAAAATTATAACATATAGCTTAAACTAATTTTAAGTTATACTTAAGCTCTTAATTAATTCATTAATCCTAAATATACATGTTAACTAACTTTGTAAATTCATTTCTTAAAAAGGCTTCCAAAAAATGGTTAACTTGAGAGATTTCATAGCTTAATGAAAACAAATAGAATTTTATTAAAAAAAATTGATCATATAAAAAAAGAGATGGAACAAACTAACAAATTTGGATTTAGCTAGTAGGATGCTAATGCCAATGAGTTTCTATAGCATTATGTACTTGATTTCATCTCAAAAATCAAAACTAATCCATTAAGAAAAACAAATTAAAATCATTAAGCAAAACTATTAAGAAAAAAAATTAAAATCAATAAGCAAAAACATTAAAATAATTCTTTAGAAATCATTTCATGTTAATAAAAACATAAACATCTATAAATTGATTCTTTTGAAATGAGCTTAAAATTAAAAATTCTTTTGATAATAATCCTAGAATATACACACAAGTGTCCACCTCAAAGAAATTGTATTAGTACTTGGTAAATATATACTAACACTAAGTGGACCATCTCTCTTGAGTATTTAAGATATGTAGATCTTCCATCCAAATCATAGATAAACATGAAATTTTACCTTAAAACATTTCACTATTTTCACAAGTAAACATGAAAGTAAGAAAGGCATTTCGCTAATTCGATAGTGTGAAAGAAAGGAATGGAATTAATTCTCCTTATTCCATGAAGTATCTTGATGGAAGGTTAAACCACCACCCACAATAAAGAGTAGGATCAGAATTTGATAGTGTGAAAGAAAGAAATGAAATTAATTTTCCCTATACGGTGAAGTATCTCATGGAGGGTTAAACCACCACCCACAATGAAGAGTAGGATCATAGGGTTAGATATATTGCATTAAACTATTTCTCTTGTTTCACACATATCCCATCAACCAATAATGAAACCATCTTCCAACATTATTCATGACATTGAAAGTTCAATTTGTGGATTTACTTCCCATATTCGTCTTAGATGTTGATGACGCCTTTTGGCTGAAGCTAGAAAGTGTGAGTTTGATCTCTCAGATGAAAATGGATATCCAATCCACAAATTGGACTTTTAAATAGAATAAGTAATTTGGAAATTCCCTCGCTCTTTATGATAAAGACAACCTCAACACTATCACCTTTTGGTATAAGATTTGCAAATTATTGAGAAAGCAGTGGTTCATGAACCCAACTACAATCTGGGTAGTCAATAGCTAATTAGGCTAAAATACAGTGCCTTACTTCCTACTAAACTTGCATAAGTAAAAAAATCATAAATAAATAAAAATATTCAAAGTCTTTCATTTTAAAACATCTCATCAACAAGTAACAACCACTTTTCTTTGTGAGGTAGATCACTTCATTTTTTTTTCAAATAAATATATGGAAAAATTGATTAACATTTTGGAACTTTAATTATTATATTGATATGGAAAGATTCTTAATGAATAGTTTTAATTGCTTTCATTAATGATTTTACCTTCAGTTTTTTATCCAAAAGATTTTTTTAATGATTTAGTTTGGTTTCTAAAATAAATTTGATAAAAAAAACTCTTAAAATAGAGTGTAAAATATATTTTAGAAATAAAAAAAAAAGGTAGATTAGTGAGAACAACGCTTAACCAATAGGTGATGGAGTCAACATAAACAATCATGAGAGTTCCAACAATATTAGTTAGGCTATTGTAAATATGTTTGAACTAACCATATACATTTACTACAATGTGTGAAATATTAAATAGTCTCTTTTAAAGATGCTTCTTACAATAAATACAGAATTAACTAAATAATAATACATGACCATGAATAATTAAAAGGCGTTCTTTATAAAATTATTAGCCAAGAGTACATCTTTAATTAATTTTAATTTGACCAAAATACTAAAAAATGACAAACTTAATCATCTTACTTTAACTAGGGAGTTTCTCAAAATAGTTTAAACAACTTTAACTAATGTATTACAACAACAAATATTCTTCAATAAACTCAATAATTACATAGAACAGTAATAAAGTTTCACACTAATGTCTTTTTATTAGAGAAAAATAATTTTATATAAAATTTCAGAGAATATCTACATAATTATTTATTCATAATGAGTTTATGATAACTTATTATATTTATGATCCTAATGCTTTTATCATGACTTTAAATACATATCTAATGTTTTTCTTTCAGAGACAACTTTATATATTAAGAAAGTTTTGTCATAACTACATATCCTCAAACTATCAAGTTCAAAGTTCCAGTGAGAGCATTAGTAATATCCACCAAGATGCAAATAAACTGAAATTATATATACACATTTGTGATCCAGATTTTAGACTTAGAAGAATTGTATTTAAATATAAGCAACGGATCCTATCCTTTTTGAACCACATCTTAACTTGTTAATAAGACTATGTAACAAGCTGTCAGGGCTTTTTTTTTTGTCATAGACAAAGACTTTCAAATTGCTTATACTGTTTGAAAATCCAATTTGTAAATTGACAAGCGACCTTCCAATTACATCTGGAACTGACCTCAATGGAAAACTTAAATTAGAGACAGACAATAATATTGTCCTTAAGACTTGAGAACTAGATATATTCTAGGAACCCATCTCCAAATCTCAAGTGCAACTTTTCCAGTGTAGCTCCAGATATGAGAGGAAGATGGCTGGTCAAATTACAAGTTAGAAGTTTTCAAACAAAATAAGCTATTTGAAAACGCCCTGGCTGTGTATAAAAAAATAACCATATCTTAACTTGTTAATAATACCATTTAATCAGAGTAATTATTAAAATAAAAAGCTATAAATCAATTTTTAATAAAAAAACATCTTCAAAGTCTTTTCATTTCCAAGCATCTCACCATATTCAAAACAATCTTCGAAATTCAAAACCATTTTTCTGCAGATTTTAAGGTGTGTGTGGAGGAACACACACGGTCTTCGTAAACTGGATTGTAAATTAACTCTGTTTGTAAAACGTGATTTGTACGACTGCAATCAAACTATGCTTGAATTTCTCGCTCCCCACAAGTTTCTACAATCACTATTGTTTTTCTTAACTTGTTCGTAAAACGTGATTTGTATGACTGCAATCAATCGAACTATGCTTGAGAAATTAAATTTCTCTCTAACCTTAGTTTCTACAATCACTATTGTTAGCTAGAAAATAAAAATACAAATAAAAGTAACTACAATAGCAATAGTAGGTATATTCTGAAATGCTAAGAAGAAGAAAAAAATCAGTCATCAATAATAATTTATTATTGCGGGAGGCTGCCAAAGCAAAACTAGGTCAAGACTGTCAAAAGCAGCTCTCGTGTTACTCTTGGCATCCTTACACTTGAAGATTCAACCCTATAAATATTATATTTTACATGCAAATACAATGGGAAAAAACCATGGGTGATTAAAACCATGTTCCTAAAACCACTTACTCACTTGCTCATTCCCTAGTCAGGGTTAACCCCTTTAAACTTGACCCCGGGAATTGCTCTCAATCTAACCTGTCAAAAGTAAAAAATAGAGTACTCTATTTAATCTACTTATTCGACTTTTTCATGGTTTTTAGTCAAAATCCTGTAATTTGGAAGTGTTTAAATGGTGTTTTTAAAGGCATAAATGGATTCACCACACTCAAATCTAGTATAATCTAAATATTCCACATTTTCAACATTTTTGGAGCATATTTTCTATTTTTTGTTTTATTTTGTTTGGATTGAGTTTTAAAGTTTTTAAAAAATCTTAAAATGACATATATTACCTATGAAAATTGCATAATTTGGGTGTCATAGAGATATTTGACGGTTTTGAAAGTATTTATGGATTCAAAAACACAATTTAAACACTTCCGAATTTAGATTTTACCAAAAAAAAATTAGTGGATTCCAAACCCAACTTAAAGTCGAAAACATAGAATAGATAGATTCCTCCTCAAACACCACAGTTTATACAATTTCCACAACTAATTTATGTGACTAAGATTTTTGAGAATTTCCAACTCGAGTCCAAACAAATCAAAGATGAAAATATATCTAGAATAGTAGAATTTTTAGACTATTCCCCAAAAACGTTTGCAACTAGGGTACTCCAAAATCCAATATAGCATTTACATGCTGATTACACATTGTGGTCACTAAATTTATATATTTTTGTATTATTTCTATTTCATCCATAATTCTCTTGGATAACTATTACTTCTTTTAAATCTCATTTCTTTGGCCTTGGCTTGCTCTTCACTTGGTGCACTTCCACAAACCTTTTGTACCTACAAACAATTCGTTATTGACATTCATATAAAAGGAAATCCATTTTCTGGAATACATGGGTCATAGACGGTGTAACTACTAGTTCTATATAAATTCTCTTCACCTTTGTGGTTCATCAATGCATTAGACTGTTCCTTAAGCATAGATGGTCACAACACTAGGAGATTAATCCGTCTCACATTCCCACCCTAATTGCATACTCAACCTCTCTAATTCCATATCAAGAGAGTATACGACTACACTTTCCACCCTTGCACCTACTCAAGTGGTTCATTCTACAACTTGATGCCACATCCTCTGCTACACATAAGAGAAATACACCTACTCCAATACATGTTCACCTAACCTCAGGGGAAATAAACTATATTGTCCACCTCTAACTAAACCTTTTCATTGAGAAAGAAGGTGTGAGTGCAAGATATGAGAGGAGGATGGTTGGTCAATACACAATTTGGACTCTCAAACAAAATAAGCAAGTTTAAAATTCCCTAGATGTCTACGAAAAAGAACGTTCTTACCATTGAGAGAAGGTGGTGGCATCATTGGTTAATGAGAATTTTGAGGAAGAAATGAAAGCAGACTATTGTATTATGGTAGAATATTTCGAGAGTATTGACAATTGTATGGTTCCTATACCTAAATACAAATTATTGTGTTCTAAACTAGGGGATCACAAACATGCATAAACAATTTTAGTCTTTTATAAGTATGTTGTATTTTATAGTTCATAAAAAATTTAAATACATATGTGGAAAATTATATAGAAAAACTTGATAACGAGCTATCTATCTAGATTTTTTTTTTAAGTTTGATTTTATTGTGCATTATAAACAGAAAAAGTTGTACATATTAGATACATATATTCCTTGTTTCGAGATGGCATTAACATAGCAATGTTTCCAAAAATTAAAACTAGCAAAACCACCCAATAAAATTTGCTATCACTATCATGAGATCATATGTCTGAGAGAGAAGCTAGAGTATGGTTCCCCATAGGTTGGTGGTTATGGCCTCAAAACTATAGAAAATTCTAATTCTACCTATCTTAAACATGCTAGGAAACCGAAAAGGTAGGAAGTCAAGACTAGTCATTATCACAAATAACAAAAGGGGATGATCTTGCACCTGGGTATTCATGTTGGATCATGTGCGCCACTGCATATTGTCCCTTTCCCTTGACAACATCCTTCATTTCCCTTTCTCTTGACAACATCCTCCATTTCCCTTGCACATGGGTATTCATGTTGGATCATGCGCGCTACTGTATCTTGTCCCTTTCCCTTGATAAAGAGTGACTTAACCATCTAGGAAATGGCCAAAGACTTGTGATGACGAGTTTCCGAGGTTCTGGAGGCATGCACTCTTGTATTCCACCGAACTACCAAAATATTCCATTAGTTGCATGGATCCCAGTGGTTTTTTCTTTGTACGATCCCAATTTTGCACCAAGAATTCCATGTGGCCTTGGGCCTCCAACCTGATTGAATTTGAAAAAAAACTCTCGCATTCTCCATTTTTGTCACTGCTCGATCCATGTGGAAGCATTTTCGACTACTAGTCATCTTCCTATTCATTGTTTTAGTTTAGACCATTATACGAGATCCACCCCTACGTGACCAATGCCTAGAATATCATTTACTGATGAAGGATGAGAATATGAGTGTTCCAATAGAGCTCTCATTCCACCAACCAAGCATGCAACAAAACTCAATGGTTTAGATGTAAATTCAACCACATTTTTTGAAAGAAATCCACTCCAAGATGCTAGTAACATCTCCCTCATGAATAGAGATATCATGCAATGCCATGATTTCCCACACATGGGAGTGTTCCTAGGACTGTACCTCATTTCAATATTGCAATTGAAGAAGATACTCATTGCATATGAGATTCATAATAAACCTAATTGTGATTTTGATGTCACCTTGGTGGGAGATTCCCTCATCATCCCACTTTCCCCTCCAAACCCGACATCCCGCTAGGTGTTGTCTCTCCCTAGATGTGGCCGAATTGAATGGGAACCCATCGTGGAGGGGCTATATATTTAGATTCAATAAAATGATTTTTAATACATGAATATCGAGACTTACAAACAACTAACCAATAACACAATTTATTATCATTGTGTAACACTCCCATATGACCCCTAAACAAAGGATCAAAGTGTTGTTAAATAAAATACCTTTACTGCCTCTAAAACTTGCATAAAAAACCTAAAATGTGAATACTCCTTGCTCTATATAAAAACTCTTCTAAGAATAAAACCATTTTAATACAAAAACTCCATTTAAGGTTTTACTTAAGTGAAAAAGTCATAAAGTCAAAACAGTTTATATTCATCCCCATTACCCCTAAACCACTTACTATTAGTAAAATCAATCATTTTATTGTTTTACAAGTATCAAACCTCCAAACATATCTCATTATAATGTCTTCTTCCATCTATAACTCTAACTATAACTTTTGATGCAATTTGTAGATCTAACTTTAACATCTATTGCAATCAACCTCACTTTTCGATCCCTATTAGATGTACCATCTATCTAGTTTATCCACATAACCACTTATACTATGAAACGAGAACTCGACACAGTTCTCGTTTTTCTCTCTCCTAATTTTAGTAGCTATTTTTACCCCCGTTTCAAAAATGGTTGATGCCAGTATCACACATTTTCATTTTTAGACATTTTTTGGGGCCTTTGAATTATCTTTGTTGTAAAATATTTTTAATTTCTATTTTCAAGTGTGTTTTTTGAAATTTAACAAAATAACATACATTTTTAAGCAATTTATAATGAAAAACATATACATTTTATGATTTTTTCTATAAAATAAGAAATTTTTATGTACAAAATAAGGCATTTTTATTGACAAAATTGTAAATAATTCCAGAAAATAAAGACATTTAAAACCATTTTCAATGAATTTTCAGAGAATTTTTCTCTAAAAATGATCATATTTCATATTAGTTATCGAAAAGTGACGACTCACATAAAGTCGAGAAAAAATATACAAATTAATTGGAAAAAACATATTAAAAACATTATATTTAGAAATTTTATTTCTAAAATAAAGTCTGAAAGTCAAAACATTACTAATATATCTGATCAAAAAATTGTC